>CABHPP010117270.1:0-12047 GCA_902168425.1 Peromyscus attwateri | reverse complement strand
TTAGTAACATACACTAATAAAGAGTGAGCCTCTTGTTGATCTGCAATCATGAGATACTCAACATTATTGCAGCTTCAAGTACATCAAGAACTTATAGCCTGTCAGACTGTAGAGGTCTGCTAGAGTGAAATGAAATAGAGACCCATGAACTAAGCAAAAGTTTTGATTTCTGTTGAGTGGGTAGTGAGGACAATAACCTTTGTAAGTAAAGGAAAGCCACTTTCAGAACCATATTAGAATAATGAAGCATGGTCCCAAAGTTGTAGACCTCTGTCTTCACATTCCAGCAGTTGTTTCACTGCATCTGCTGGTCTTTACTGGAGAAAGGACTGTGGTCTCCACAGAAGAGTTCCTCAGATCTTTCTTTGAGAACTCATGGGATGAAGATCTTTCATCTCAGCTTAACATTTCCTGACTTCCATGTACACACTGGGATCTGTGGAAAATTCCTTGGGAATCTGGGAATTGGGAGTGGTCAATTTTTGTTTGAAGATCATCTGATCAAATTTCAAGTATGTCACCTCCTGCACTTCTTCTCTTTCAGGGTCCTAGAAAGAGGTAAACGTCAAGTGATGTTGTGTGCACACATTCTTGCAGAGGATGAAGGGCTATTAGACTGTGTGGAAGAGGGCAGACTCAGGACATTACCTGACTGTTCAGTGTTGTTCTCATGTCAGAGTCTTGGTCCATGATGGCTGCATTTTAGGGGACAGAAGTAATCAAACACACACAATAAAGTACTTCTGCACTCTCATTTCAAATCAAAATTACTAGTGAGAGATATGGGAGATATGGTAAAACCCAAGGTTCCTCACCCACTGCAAATTAGAACCTGATTTTTCTGCTGCTTTATGTTCACAGCCCCATTCTACAATGCTGTACCCTAGGAATTCTTTGTTCAGCACATACTCTCTGCCCTCCTCCTTCCCTCTCTCCCTCCTTCCATTCCTCCTTCTCTCCCTGCCTCCCAATTGAAGGGTTCACAACATGCCCCACCCGAGCGGGCGCTTCCAGGCACATTCCGTCGCCTGGAAACTCACGGATTGGGATTGCTGCGTAAAACTGTAAAGTGCTCCGGATGCGACAGACCGCTTTTCCATTCTGCCTGGGTGCGACGCCTTCCATGCCACACTGCTTTCTCCAATTGGTGAGTCCCCCCATATTTCGGCCAGCGTAAACGGTTTCCTGAATCTCTGAGAACCACTGTTGAGCGTCTGGCATCTCACGAGAATTCCTGAGACCGGGGGTACCTCTGGCCACGGCCTTAATGGCTACGATCGATCCGCCTACATTTTAGCCTTGTCCCCACGTCTGCAGCCTGAGATATTTCTCGCTTTGGGACCACCGCTGTTGGGTGCGTCCTGGGGCCACGTGAGACCGACGTGTCTGCACACGCCGTCTTGATTCCCGGGAAATCCTTTCCTCACGTGGCAGGCCCCCGCTTCTGTAGCTGACGAGCTAAGTAGCGGCCTGTGCCAGGAAATCCGCCCTTGGTTTTGGGGACGCCTGAGGCCTTGGCTCCGGATCACGGTTTTTCTTTTTCTTTTTTATTTTCTGCCTCTCCGCTGCAGACATGGGAAACAAGGCTTCCAAATCTATCAGCCCTTCTTCTCCATTAGGCTGTCTTATTGAGGCATTAAAGCCTCTTACCTTAATGCCTTACATAAAGACTCATAAGCTGATCTGTCTCTGTACTAAGAGATGGCCCACATATCCCTTAGAAGACAACAAAAAATGGCCACCTAGTGGCTCTCTAGATCCTGATATTTTATGGGAGTTATCTAACTATTGTCAGCGTGCAGGCAAATGGAAAGAGCTGCCCTATATAATCGGCTTCCTCTATCTAAGTGCTAAACCGTCTCTCTGGATTCTTTCTCTCCTGCTCATGTGCTCTTAGCTATGCCTAAACCGGAGGATTCTCTGACTCCGGAATCTCTGACTCTAGATCCTGCCAATGAACCTCCACCTGTCCGACCTACTAGACCTCCGGCTCCCGCTCCTAGAGCAACTGCCCCTTCAGCTCCCCCTCCGGACTCTTCTCCTTCTAAAGCTGATCTTCCTTCGACAAAAGCTGCTTCTTCCTCGGCAGTGGTCGTTTCCAAAGGCCCTGCCCTAGCTCCGACCTTCACTCCTCCTACCACGCGCTCTCGAACTGCTAAATTGCCTGATTCCAGCCATCCAAACCCTTCCACTGTTCTCCCTTTGCGAGAGGTGGCTGGTGTGGATGGACTAATAAAGGTTCACGTTCCATTCTCTCTATCAGAACTCTCTCAGATAGAAAGTAAGCTGGGTTCTTATACTTCTAATTCTGCTTCCTTTATTAAACAGTTTCAATATATAACTCAATCTTATAGTCTCACCTTTCATGATATATTTATGATACTTTCTAATAATTTACTTCCTGAGGAGTGCAGGTGGGTTTGGGAGCAGGCTAGAACTCATGCAGACGAAATTCACAAGACTAACCTCGCACATCCCCCAGGAGCTGAGGCGGTTCCTGACCAAGAGCCACACTGGGACTACAATACCCAGGGTGGCTGTCTAGCCAGAGATAGGTTTATTACCTGTCTCCTGACAGGACTCCATAAGACTGCCCTAAAGCCAGTTAATTATGAAAAATTAAAGATGGTAATTCAGGATAAGGACGAAAATCCATCTCACTTCTTAGAGCGGCTCACCAAGGCCCTACTTCAGTTCACCAGCTTAGATACAGAAAGCCCTGGGGGCAGGCAGCTACTGATGACACACTTTGTCTCACAGAGCTTCCCCGACATTAGGGATAAACTTAAACGCTTGGAGAACAGCCCTCTAACTCCACAGGCAGACGTGCTGGCGATAGCATTTAAGGTGTACCATGGTAGAGATGAAAAAGCCCAAAGGAAACACTATCAGATGCTGGCGGGCATCCAATCGGCTCCCCGAAAGCTGTCTGGTCCCTGTTTCAAGTGCGGGAAAGAAGGCCACTGGGCCCGGGCTTGCACCATTGGCCAACAAAAGGCACCAATAAAGCCTTGCCCAAAGTGTGGCCAGAAGGGTCACTGGTCAGCTGACTGTCCTCATGTCCCAAGCGACATAGGAATGCCAGAGGAAGACCAGCCCCCAGCTGACTTTTTAGGCTTGGCCTATAGCGAGGATTGACGCTGCCCGGTTTCCGCCCCGGCCACTCCCATCTCACACAGGGAACCAAGGGTAATTATAAGTGTTAATGGGCGCCCCATCTCGTTCCTTTTGGACACCAGAGCTACGTATTCTGTCCTGAGAGAGTTTTGGGGGCCCACGTTTCCGGCTAAACTCCCAATTGTTGGGGTTGGGGGACAGCCTTACCTACCTCATCAGATACCACCACTTAATTGTATTTTTAGAGGCATCCCTGTCACACACACATTCCTAGTTGTGCCAAGCTGCCCTGTACCTTTAATGGGGAGGGATTTACTAGTTAAGGTAGGGGCATCCATCTCCTTTGCCCCACACATTGGCCTTATTCCAGAAGTGCCAGCAGCTCCTCTACTCCTCCTCCTAGCCACTGACTCTTCTGACTCTAACAATTCTTTTCCCTTGCCAGCCTCTCAGGTAGACCCAAAGGTTTGGGATACCCAAAACCCTTCTACTGCTAGGCACCATCAGCCTGTTGTTATACAGCTACAAGATCCTGCCAGGTATATCACTCAAGCTCAGTATCCTCTTTTACTCCAGAGCCTAAGAGGACTTAAGCCTATCATTTCTGATCTTCTCAGGAAAAAGCTGCTTTGACTAACCTCCTCACCTTTTAACACCCCCATACTTGCAGTGAAAAAGCCTAATGGAACCTACCACCTGGTTCAAGACCTCCGGCTCATCAACTCTGCAGTGGTCCCTCTCCATCCGGTAGTACCTAACCCTTATACTCTCCTATCCACTATCCCTGCGGGAACCTCTCATTTCTCAGTTCTAGATCTCAAAGATGCTTTCTTTTCTATTCCTCTCAGTCCTCAGTCTCAAAATATCTTTGCTTTCACCTGGACTGACCCTGACACTCACCGCTCCACACAGCTCACCTGGACAGTTCTGCCACAGGGATTCAGAGACAGTCCACACCTATTTGGTCAGGCTCTGGCCTCTGACCTGCTTTCTCTGTCTCTCCCTGGCTCTAAACTAATACAGTATGTAGATGATATTTTACTCTGTAGCCCATTCCTACAGGTTAGCCAGACTAACACCTCAGCTCTCCTAAATTTCTTATCCAGCCAAGGTTACAGGGTATCTCCTTCTAAAGTTCAGCTGTCAACTCCCCAGGTCACCTATTTGGGTCTATCCATTACTCCAACTCACAAGGCTATTACTGTAGATAGAAAGCGTTTAATCCAGTCCCTCACAGTCCCTTCTACTAAACAGGAGATTCTGTCTTTCCTAGGAATAGCTGGCTTTTTACGGTCATGGATTCCATCTTTTTCTCTCCTTGCTCGCCCCTTATACGAGGCAGCTCAGGGCTCGCCACATGAGCCCCTCCTTCATCCGGTTACTAAACCTTTCCAAAGGCTCTTCAGGCTCCAGCACTCCATCTCCCAGACTTAACCTGTCCCTTCTCCCTCTATGTAGCAGAGAAGGAAGGATTTGCCCTGGGAACTTTAGGGCATCAGCTGGGACCTTCCTTTGCACCTGTAGCCTATCTGTCAAAGAAGCTAGACCTTACCAGTCAGGGCTGGGCACCTTGCATTCGTGCCTTAGCAGCTGCAGAGCTCCTTATTCGGGAATCAAAGAAGCTAAGCTTTGGGTCATCCATTACTGTTTTCTCTCACCATAATCTGTCCCATCTTTTAACTTATAAAGGCTTACAGACTTTACCTCCTTCTTGAGTTCTTTCTCACCAGGTGGCATTACTAGAGGATGCCACACTTACTTTCCAGACTTGCCCACCTCTTAATATTTCAAGCCTCCTCCCTCAACCTAACGCTGACTATTCTCCTTCTCATTCCTGCACTGAAACCTTAGAAGAGCTGTTACCTCACCCTTCACATATACAGGAGGGCACATTGCCTCAGGCTACTTACACCTGGTACACGGATGGCAGCTCCTTTTTATATGAAGGGACCCGTAAAATGGGTTATGCCATAGTGTCAGATACTGGGATAATAGAGGCACAGGCATTACCCACACATACCACTAATCAACAGGCTGAGCTGATAGCTCTCACCCGTGCCTTCCACTTGGCACAGGGACAATCTTTAAATGTTTATACAGACTCCAAGTATGCTTTTCATATTCTCCTGTCCCATGCTGCTATTTGGAGGGAGCATGGCCTCCTCACAACAAAAGGGGGATCCATATCTAACTTGGGCCAAATAATGGCCATCCTGGAGGCTTCTCACCTCCCTAGGGCTATAGGAATTGTCCACTGCTGGTCTCATCAGACCGATAGCTCCATCATCTCTAGGGGAAACAACCAGGCTGACCAGGCAGCCAGGACAGCAGCCCTCCAGGGCCAAGCCCCACCTCATCCACCACAGGGAATCCACACAGTACAGCCTACACCCTCACAGGGAACTCCAGACACTAGACAAATTCTTTCCTCTCTACACCAGCTCTTTCATCCTAATAATCTTGCTCTGTCTCAGTTTGTAAAGGCTCACCTGCAGCCCACCTCTGAGGACTTATAGTTTTTAAGAACTATTACTGCCTCTTGTGAGATCTGCCAAAAAACAGATCCCAATACCAAATATAGGAGTCAGCCTTTTCCCACCCACCAGGCTAGAGGTTCCCTTCCAGGGTCTGACTGGCAGCTCGATTTTACCCATATGCCCACCGTCAGGAAAGCTAAATATCTTCTTCTATTCCAGGACACATTCTCAGATTGGGTGGAGGCTTATCCGGTTTCTAATAAGCGGGCTCAGACAGTTGCAGATCTCTTTATCCGAGAAATTATTCCTCGGTTTGGAGTCCCTGCCTCTCTTCAGTCTGATAATGGCCCAGAGTTCACCTCCCAGGTCTCTCAGACACTGGCTAAGGCCCTCAATATTTCCTGGAATTTCCATATTCCATATTGTCCCCAGTCTTCAGGAAAGGTGGAGCGTACCAACCGGTCTTTAAAAAGTATTCTTACTAAGATGGCACAGGAACTTCATCTTGACTGGGTAAGATTATTGCCTCTCGCTCTCCTCAGACTTAGGGCCCTTCCAAAAAAGCCTCTTTCAATCTCTCCATTTTAACTAATGTATGGACGGCCAGTTCTAACACCAGGTCTTTTATCCAACCCTCCAGCTGTTCCAGATAGCCTGTTAACGCCTCTGTTATGTCACCTAAGGTCTATTCTATGGAGCTACGCAGACTGTTCACTACCTCAGCCATGTGACAACAATTGTCCATCTCCGATACACATCGGGGATCAAGTCCTTCTCTTTCCTCCAGGCCAATGCCCTTCACCCCTTTCCCTTAAGTGGCAGGGACACTTCAAGGTAATTCTTGTGACTCCTACAGCTGCTAAACTCGAGGGCTTTCCTCATTGGGTCCACCTGTCTCATCTAAAACCTTTTATCTCACCTCCATCCCAGAAAAATCTCTCATATACAGTAAAACAAACAGGGCCTTGTACTCTCAAGATCCAGAGGACATCAAGATCCACTGCCTTGTCACCAGTTCCAGAGGAATAAGGTATTACCCTTCCCTCATTTCCCAACCAGGGCCACACAGAGCTGGCGGCAAAAAGGACCATCAAAATATCCAGGCGGTAATGAAAAATATAACAAAACAATCTATCATTGTTCAATACTCAGTAACTGATCACCTGCGTTTCCTAAATGCTAACCTAATATGGAAAACAGGTGCCTTAAATAAACTACCTCTAATGAGGCTTGTCTCAGATAAAAATTAAGCAGAGTACTAAGGCCAGATCTACCTCAAATAAATGCTATATGTCTTCATCTGGACAGGCCAGATCTACCTCAGATAAGTGCCAACTCCAAGAATAAAATAATAATGATTCTTTTTCTCTAAGCTTTTCTATGTCAACAGTATCTCATCAAACGGAAGGCTCCCAGCCACATCACGGAAAGTTTCCAGCAGCTACAGAACAAGGGGACAGCGGAACGTTATTCCAGGACTGCCCCATCATGGAAGGTTTCCAGCAGCTGCAGAACAAGGGGATGGTGGAACGTCATTCCAGGACCTCCCCACCTTCATCCCAGGACTCCACAGGATACCCTACCATCCCCCCTAAGAGGTAACCAACGCCCACTGTTCAGCTGGAAGCAGTCTTTGAGAGAAACATCGCCCCCATATCCAGTTTTTTTTTTCTTTTTTAAAGAGAAAGAGTCGGGAATGAAGGGTTCACAACACGCCCCAAGGTCGGGCATGTTTGTACATGCCCAGCAGACACATCTGCCCGGCTAGTTCCAGGTCAGGATAGGCATTTCTGGTCCAAGGCGTCTCGTAACCAGGCAACGGACCCGGACACATCTGCCTGGCCAAATAGGTCAAGATAGCCATTTCCGGGTCAAGGCGTCTCGCGTGACCAGGATCCATGATGTCACGTAGCCATGCAAGCGTGCGGCGTGCCTATGTCATCTACGTCCACCTGGACACGCCCCGCCTTATAAAGAGCCGCCATGACTGATCTAACCCCCTTCCTCACACGTGTTTCTCCCGTACGGGCACTCACCCCCTCTATCCTCCCCAATAAACTCTATCAGCGGATTCTGTCATGTTTCATGACGTTTTCTTGCAGGGTAACAGCGAAAATAACTAACACCAATCTCTCTCTCTCTCTCTCTCTCTCTCTCTCTCTCTCTCTCTCTCTCTTTCTCACACTCTCTCGTTAAACCTTCTCCTTGATATTAGTGCATGCTTTGGATGCAAAGATGCAGAAGATGCATTGAGGAATTATTCAGTGATCTGAACACTGTGGGGAAGAGCAAAGGCTGTGGATTTTCTCTAGAAAGCTCTGCCTTAGTTTCCATGTCTTGGTCAAAGTATTTTTTTTTTTATAAATTAAGAATACACACCTCGCCCAGCTCCCATCCTGCCCCCAGACTTCCCTTCTGGACCAGAGGTGAGTGTACTGGCTCAGCCCAGACCCCATCTCTGGGTACCAGCCACTCTGGGGAAGACATGCCCAACATGGCCCCAGGTTCTGGCCACCAGGCAGGTTCCCTTCTAGCCATACCGGGAAGGCTACCCTTCTCTAAGACCCCCGGCAGACCCCGCAATCTCCATGCCCTGCCCCCATGCCCATCTGCCCTAGACCCCAGCAACTTCCTGAGACTTAGAGACTGGCCCCCGGCTCCCATCCTGTCCCCGGACTCCCCTTCTGGACCAGAAGTGAGTGTACTAGCTCAGCCCAGACCCCATCCCTGGGCACCAGCCACTCCGGGAGAACTGCGTGGTCCCAGGTTCTGGCCACCAAGCAGGCTCCCTTCTACCCCCACCCCTACTGGGAAGGCTCCCCTTCTCTAAGATCCCCGGCAGACCCCACAATCTCCATTCCCTGCCCCCACGCCCATCTGCCCTAGATCCCAGCCACTTCCTGAGACTTAGAGACCGGCCCCCAGCTCCCATCCTGCCCCCGGACTTCCCTTCTGGACCAGAGGAGTTCCTATTTGGACTAGAGAGCTCCCATCTGAACAAGAGAGAGAGACTTCCTGAATCTGTCAGCTCTGTCTGGACCAAGTGCGCAGATAAGACTAAGAATGAACCACAAGGAGATGGGCAGATGCCAAGGCAGAAGTACTTACAACAAAATGAAGAGAAATACAGCATCACCAGAGCCTAGCCCTCCTCCAACACCTAGACCTGAACATCAAAAATTGGAAGAAGCAGAAGAAAACAGCATTATGAATAACATCATGAAGAAGATAGAGGCTTATATGGAGGAAAAGACAAAAAAAATGGGAAGAATGCTATAAAAAATTAGAGGAAAGGACAATTAAAGTAGAAGAAAACAATAAAGTCCTGGAAGAAAACAATAAAGCACTGAAAGAAAATCATGAAAAAGCAATGAAACAAATGAAGGAAACAGTCCAAGACTTGAAAAAGGAAATAGAAAAAATGAAGAAGACACAAACAGAGGGAATGCTGGAAATAGAAAATCTAAGTAAATGATCAGGAACTTCAGATACAAGTATAACCAACAGAATGCAAGAGATGGAAGAGAAGATCACTGGCATTGAAGATACGGTAGAAGAAATAGATTCATCAGTCAAAGAAAACACTAAAGCCAACAAAGTCATGAACCAAAATGTCCAAGAAATTTGGGACACCATGAGAAGACCAAACCTATGAATAATAGGGATAGAAGAAGGAGAAGAATACCAACTAAAGGCACCGAAAATATATTCAACAAGATCATTGAAGAAAACTTTCCCAACTTAAAGAAGGAAATGCCTATGAAGATACAAGAAGCCTATAGAACACCAAACAGACTAGACCCCCCAAAAAAGTCCCCTTGCCACATAATAATTAAACAACTAAACATACAGAATAAAGAAAGAATATTAAGGGCAGCTAAGGAAAAAGGGCAAGTGACTTATAAAGGCAAACCCACCAGAATAACACCCGATTTCTCAATGGAGACTTTGAAAGCCAGAAGGTCCTGGACAGAGGTAATGCAGACACTAAGAGACCATGGATGCCAGCCTAGACTAATATACCCAGCAAAACTTTCAATCATCATAGACAGAATGAACAAGACATTCCAAGACAAAGCCAGATTTAAACAATACTTATCCACAAACCTAGCCCTACAGAAAGTACTCGAAGGAAAATTCCAACTTTAGGAAGTCAGATACACCCTTGAAAACACAGGCAATAGATAAAGCCATGGAAGTAAACCCCAAAGAATAGAAGTACACACACACTACCACTAAAAAATAACAGGAACAAACAATCACTGGTCATTAATATCCCTTAATATCAATGGACTTAATTCACCTATAAAAAGACACAGGCTTACAGAATGGATACGAAAGCAGGACCCATCTTTCTGCTGCACACAAGAAATACATCTTAAACTCAAAGATAGACACTACCTAAGAATAAATGGCTGGGAAAAGACTTTCCAATCAAACGGTCTTAAGAAACAAGCAGGTGTAGCCATCCTGATATCCAGCAAAATAGACTTCAAACTAAAATCAATCAAAAGAGATCAAGAAGGCCATTACATACTCATCACAGGAAAGATCCACCAAGAGGAAGTTTCAATTCTGAACATTTAGGCCCCAAACACAAGGGCACCTACATATGTAAAAGAAACACTACTAAAGCTTAAACCACATATAAAACCCCACATATTAATAGTGGGAGACCTCAACACCCCACTTTCACCACTGGACAGATCTCCCAAATTGAAACATAACAGAGAAATAAAGGACTTAACTGATGTCATGACTCAAATGGACTTAATCGATATCTACAGAACATTCCATCCTAACAAAAAAGAATATACCTTCTTTTAAGCACCCCCTGGAACCTTCTCTAAAATCGACCACATATTTGGCCACAAAGCAAATCTCAACAGATACAAAACAATTGGAATAACCCTCTCTGTTCTATCAGACCACCATGGTTTAAAGTTAGATTTCAACAACAACAAAAACTAGAGAAACCTACAATCTCATGGAAACTGAATAATGCTCAACTGAATCACCAATGGGTTAAGGAAGAAATAAAGAAAGAAATTAAGAATTCCTAGAGATAAATGAAAATGAAGACACCACTTACCCAAACTTATGGGACACTATGAAAGCAGTGCTAAGAGGGAAATTCATAGCACTAAATGCCCACATAAAGAAGTTGGAGAAATCTCACACTAGTGACTTAACAGAACACCTGAAAGCTCTAGAACAAGAAGAAGCAAAGTCTCCCAGGAAGAATAGATGCCAGGAAATTATCAAAGTCAGAGCGGAAATCAATAAAATAGAAACAAAGAGAACAACACAAAAATTAATGAAACAAAGAGTTGGTTCTTTGAGAAGAAAATCAACAAGATAGACAAGCCCTTATCCAAACTAACCAAAAGACAGAGAGAGAGCATCCAAATCAACAAAATCAGAAATGAAAAGGGGGACATAACAACAAACATTGAGGAAATCCAAAGAATCATCAGGTCATACTTCAAAAACCTCTATTCCACAAAACTGGAAAATCTAAAAGAAATGGATAATTTTCTGGATAGGTACCACATACCTAAGTTAAATCAAGACCAGGTAAACTATTTAAATAGTACAATAACCACTAAGGAAATAGAAACAGTCATTAAAAGTCTCCCAAACAAAAAAAGCCCAAGACCAGATGGTTTCAGTGCAGAATTCTACCAGATCTTCAAAGAAAAATTAATACCAATACTCTCTAAATTGTTCCACACAATAGAAACAGAAGGAACACTACCAAACTCCTTCTATGAGGCTACAATTACCTTGATTCCTAAACCAAACAAGGATACAACAAAAAAAGAGAACTACAGACCGATCTCCCTCATGAACATTGATGTAAAAATACTCAATAAAATATTGGCAAACAGACTCCAAGAACACATCAAAACAATTATCCACCATGATCAAGTAGGCTTCATCCCAGGGATGCAAGGGTGGTTCAACATATGAAAGTCCGTCAATGTAATACACCATATAAACAAACTCAAAGAAAAAAACCACATGATCATCTCACTAGATGCAGAAAAGGCATTTGACAAAATCCAACACCCCTTCATGATAAAGGTCTTGGAGTGATCAGGAATACAGGGAACATACCTCAACATAATAAAGGCAATTTACAGCAAGCCAACAGCCAACATCAAATTAAATGGAGAGAACCTCAAAGCAATTCCACTAAAATCAGGAACGAGGCAAGGCTGTCCACTCTCCCCATACTTATTCAATATAGTACTTGAAGTTCTAGCCAGAGAAATAAGACAGCATAAGGAGATTAAGGGGATACAAATTGGAAAGGAAGAAGTCAAACTTTCCCTATTTGCAGATGACATGATAGTATACTTGAGTGACCCCAAAGATTCAACCAAGGAACTGATACGGCTTATAAACACCTTCAGCAACATAGCAGGATACAAGATCAACTCAAAAAAA
>CABHPP010117269.1:7415-59974 GCA_902168425.1 Peromyscus attwateri | reverse complement strand
AGCCATTAGAAATGATACGTAAAAAATTTCCTAAATCTATAATTTATCATTATATGGATGATATTTTACTAGCTGACTCAAATGCAGATACTTTAGAAAAAATGTTTGAAGAAGTAAAGAAAATTTTGCCTTGCTGGGGATTACAAATTGCTCCTGAAAAGATTCAAAGAGGAAATTCTATTAATTATTTAGGATATAAAATAGAGCTACAAAAAATCAGACCCCAAAAGGTGCAAATTAGGAGAGACTACAGACTCTTAATGACTTTCAAAGATTATTTGGAGACATTTCTCATCTACGAACTAGTGTTGGAGTAAAAAATGATGAACTGAATAATTTGTTCAAAATCTTAGAAGGTGACAAGGACTTAAATAGTCCAAGAGAATTATCACCTGAAGCTGAGAAAGAATTGGCCTTGGTAGAAAAGAAAGTACATGAAGGACACGTGGATCGTATTGATCCAAAGCTAGATTGCATTTTGGTTATTTTACCTTCTAGGCATTCTCCTACTGGAATATTAATGCAGAGGGAAGATATTATATTGGAATGGATATTTTTACCAAATAAACCAAATAAAAAATTAAAAACTTATGTGGAAAAGATCTCTGACTTGATTTGGAAAGGAAAATTGAGACTTCGTCAATTAGCAGGAATAGACCCAGCAGAAATTGTCGTACCTTTAACTAAGGAGGACATTGAAAAATTATGGACAGAAAGTGAACCTTGGCAAAGAGTTTGCAGTGATTTTTTGGGAGAAATTAACAGCAAATATCCCAAAAGTGATAGAATTGATCTTATAAAGAGAGCTGATTGGATCTTGCCTCGAATTGTACGCGAAAAACCCATATCTGGAGTTCGTACATTTTATACAGATGCCAACAAACAGGGAAAAGCAGGTTACAAATCCGAAAATTTAAGTAGAGTGGTTCAAAGTCCTTATAATTCAGTTCAAAAATCAGAATTGTATGCTATTCTGTTGGTATTAATGGATTTTTCAGAACCTCTCAACATAGTAACTGACTCTCAATATGCTGAAAGAGTGGTATTACATATTGAGACTGCTGAATTTATCCCTGATGCTTCAGAATTAACTTCACTATTTATTCAATTACAAGATACCATCAGGAAAAGGAGTCATCCTTTATATGTAACTCACATTCGATCTCATACTGGTCTGCCAGGCCCTCTAGCACAAGGTAATGATGAGATTGATAAATTATTGATAGGAAATGTGCTGGAGGCCTCAGAATTTCATAAAAAACATCATGTCAATAGTAAAGGTTTAAAAAAGGATTTTTCCATAACCTGGCAACAAGCCAAAGAAATAGTAAAGAAATGTCCTACTTGTTCCTTTTACAATCAGACGCCATTACCAGCAGGATGTAACCCAAAGGGTACTCAGAAGAATGAAATCTGGCAGATGGATGTGTTTCACTTTGCAGAATTTGGAAAATTGAAATATGTACACCACACAATCGATACTTATTCAGGATTTCAATGGGCAACTGCCTTGAGTTCTGAAAAAGCTGATTCTGTAATCACTCATTTATTAGAAGTTATGGCTATCATGGGTATACCTGCACAAATCAAAACTGACAATGCTCCATCATATGTCTCTGTTAAAATGAAGCAATTTTTTGCTTATTACGATATAAAGCATATTACAGGTATACCACATAATCCTACATGTCAAGCAGTTATAGAAAGATCAAACAGAACTCTAAAGGATATGCTAAATAAACAGAAAGGGGTAACAAAAACCCCCAGAAATAGACTGCATAATGCTCTATTAACTTTGAATTTTCTCAATGCCAATGAGAAAGGAACAACAGCTGCAGAGAGACATTGGATAATAGAAAAAACTACAGAATTAAATCAGCCTATATACTTTAAGGATGTGCTGACCTCAGAATGGAAACCAGGATATGTGCTACGTTGGGGACGAGGTTTTGCTTTTGTTTCTACAGGAGAAGATAAGCTATGGGTACCATCAAAATTGATAAAGGTTCGATTTGAACAAGAGACCTCTTAATTAGAAAGGTGATAGTTCATCAACCAGCATGAACATCCAATTTAAACTAACTTATACCAGTAACACATGCTTTTTCATTTAATCAGATAATAACTTGCCAAAAAGAAACATCCCCAAAAATTACATCTCAGTGTGATTGTTTAGCTGTCTGTACTTAAAGCTCCTACTCCTAGCCTTTTCTGATTCCACTTGCTGTAGATTCTTATGATGCCATTAAGGAATATGAGCAAAATGGGTTTACTGAAGCAGAACTGCAGGAATTCCTAGAGGAATGTTGTGGCAAAGAGGAGTATCACAAAGAGCCATTTGGCTTTTCTGCCGTGTCTACTGTCTGAAGAGCAGAGGAAGCAACTACCACTTCATGCTTGTTGACTAAAGTCCTGTTAAGTACAGCTCTGTCTCACGCTTCCTTGTCTTGTAGCTGGGAAGAGACCCTAAATGGATTGGGCTAGCAGTGCCAGGATTGTGGATTGGGAAAGAGGCATGCTTGTCAGCTGGCTGGCCAGCACTGAAGTTCCAAAGTGACTAGTTTTGGAATCATCTTTCTGTAATTTCAGTAGTTTTCTGTGTCTTTGGCTATTATCTCTGTTCCTACCCTTCTACTTCCTGGATTTTTAGATTCGGTGTCTTGCTTGATCATGTCCCAGAATTCTTGAGTATTTATAGGCACCCTTATGTTTTTCTTTCTCTGAGTATAGTATATCCTCAACCTATTTTGATCCCTGATATTCTTTCTTATGCTTGATCTAGTCTGTTGGTGATGCTTTTCACTGTGTTTTTAATGTAATGAATGAACTCTTTAATTTGCAACGTTTCTGTTGTTTTTTTTTCTTTAGAATTTCCGTTTCCCTGCTGAGTTTCTCTGTCATGTTAGTGAGTCTCTCACTCTTGTTACTGGCTTTCTTATCTAGGCCCTGACTTGAGTTCCGTGCTTCATCGTCTATTCGCTGAATACTTCATGAATACTCTTTGAAGTTGTTAAACATTTTAAAAATTAGGCTTTTGAGTTATTTGTTTAGCTTTTTGCCTAGTTCACTATCTCTGATTTTAGTTACTGAAGAGTTGTGAGCTTTTGAAGGTGCTGTATTGGCTTGTTCATTTTGTATGTGTTCTGTGTTGTTTGTGTATCTGATGCAATGGATGAGTCTTTCCAGTGTTATTGGGCTTTTGTTTGTTTGTTTTTTCCATATTCATTGTTCTGTTTTATGTGGATCTTCTTCATGGGTGGTCTTTTCCTGGGCTCACGATTCCCCACTATCATTGATAGGGGAGAAGCAGACAACTGTAACAGAAAAAAAATGATTTGACAACAAACCAGATACTAATGTAACAAAAAGCAATTGAATACTTTGCCTACATTCTCACTAAGGAGCTAGGAGACTGAAAAAATAAGCAAATAATTTAAAGATTATTAAAGTTAAACTTATTAATAATAAAAAGTAAAAAGAAGCCACACATGGTGGAGCACACCTTTAATCCCAGCGCTCAGGAGGCAGAGGTAGGACCACTGAGTTTCAGGACAGACTAGTCTACATAGTGAGTTCCAAGACAGCCAGGGCCGCATAGTAAGAGTCTGTCTCAAATTAAAAAAAAAAAATAGTAAAGAGGAAGTGGGGAGAGGGAAGTAAAACAGAAATGAGGACAAGCTATAAGAGTTGTATACTGTGCGTGCTTGTATTAACCTTTGCAACTGGATAGTATCTGAGTTCAAGCTGCCTTTCCACCAGTGGATTGTGTGTAGTCTTTGCCTAAGTGTATTTGTGTCCCCAAGTTTGTATCCAGGTCAGCTCCTGTGTTCACATGGTTCTCAGGGTAGTGATGTGTGTGTGTGCTAAATTGTTCTGTTGTTGCTGGCAGAGCAGTCTGAGTTTCTCTAAGGATTGGCTTTCTCTGTGTCCTTGGTCCAGGTAAAGATGTGTGTCTGAGCCCTTTCTGAGCAGTGATTACCACATAGTGTGTAGCTTTTCTATTTATTTATTTATTTGTTTGTTTGTTTGTTTGTTTGTTTTTGGTTTTTCGAGACAGGGTTTCTCTGTGTAGCTTTGCGCCTTTCCTGGAGCTCACTTGGTAGCCCAGGCTGGCCTCGAACTCACAGAGATCCGCCTGGCTCTGCCTCCCGAGTGCTGGGATTAAAGGCGTGCGCCACCAACGCCTGGCTGCTTTTCTATTTGTAATGTCACTTTTGCATTGTCTTTCTCCCAGATCTCTTTTTTACTTTTTATTTTAAGGAAATGTCTCACAGTTGCCCAGACTGGCCTTAAATTCTATAGCCCGGATAGATTTCCCTGCCTTAGCCTCCTGAGTAGGTAGAACTATAACCCTACTTCATGAAGCATGTACCAACATACCTATCTTAGTATTAGTTTCTTTGAGTATGGTGTACATTTTAAGTTATTTATTTATTTGTATGTGTATGAATGTGTCTACATGTATGTATATGTACCACGTGTGTGCCTGATGCTCAAGGAGGCCAGGAGAATGTCTCAGATTCCTTGGAAATGGAGTTGCAGATGGTTGTGCTAGGTGCTAGGACCAAATCCAGGTCATCTGCAAGAAAAGCAAGTATTCTTAACTTGCCGAGCCGTCTCTTCAGCTCAAATTCTGTTTTGTGTTTTGGGATGAAGGGTTTTTGTTGTGACAGGGATTGATCCCAGGGATTCACACATGCTGGCAAGTATTCTACCGCAAAGTCACACACCCAACCTTTGTTTTGGTTTTACATATGCATATGGAGTTATTCTAACACAATTTGCTTAAAAGACAATCCTTTCTTCATTAAACTTCTTACATGTCTTCATAAAAATCAGTTGTGCACATACAGGTGAGTATTTCTGGGATGTCTGTTCAGTCTTTTGTTCGTCTGTTTTTCATTCTGTGTTATTTTTGTCTGTCCTTTTTTGTTTTTTGTTTTGGATGGAATGACTGGATTCATCCTTTTTTTCTTCTTAGCTAGTGAATTGCTTATATATAGAACTTGAATTTTTGAGATAGAATTACAGCTGAAATGAATAAGGAGTAGGCCATAAAAGTACAACTTAGGGAAACAGTCAAAAAGGATTATAATGTGTTTATCAACATCAAAGCATTATTTATCTAAGATTTAAATCAAAATTATTGATACTATTATGACTTTCTAATTATGTGTGAAGTCAATATTTAATCTTGCTATATAACTACAGGCACATTTCTACAGATGTGCATTATTGGGGTTTCAATTCTGTTCTCTAGTCCATTCAACTCTTTTTGTTTCACTTTGTTTTGCAGGGCTGACTTTGGAGCATGATGTTTCCAGTTGGCCCCTGAGTTGTTCAGACACAGACTCATATACAAGGCAGACTGAAGAGAGTAGAAGTAGCTTCTCATCACCTGAGCTGTTCAGAGGCTCAGACTGTTTGGGTGAGAATATGAATACCTCCTTAATTGGCTGTGCTGTAGAAGTGTTGCTTTGTCCATAAATCTTACAGTGAATACATTTGCACATAGTGAAGGTGAAGGCGTATTTGTTCTCTAAATATACATGCCATCTTGGTGCTCTTCTATCTGGTTTCTTTTAATACATGTAGTTTTCTTACTCTTCAGTATTTAACATGTGAAGTAGGCCAAATCCCTGCTTGAGTTTTCTTCACAGTTATTTACATTTATTTTTTATTACAAATAGAGTATTTGGTTGATGGATGGAAGAGAACATAGGCTTTTCTCTCCAAATCCCTGCAACAACAGAAAGTGCCTTTTTCTTTTCAAAAACAAACTCATAAAGACACAGTGAATTGGAAAGAAGGAAGCATGAATCCTGAGCCAGACACAAAAAGACAAGTATTGTGTATTTTCTCTCATATGTTGAAACAAAACAGAAAAGTGACTTGAAAGTAGAAGAGGAGAATCTAGAGCAAGGGAGACCTAGTGGAGGAGGGAGAGAGGGAGGGCCTAAAAAGGGAGGGAAGCATGACGACAGCACGGCACATACAGGCATGAACATGTCACATGTGTGTCTAACTGTACAAACTAATGTGGACTAATGTTTGTATAGTTATATACATATATGTTTTGTACAGTTATATGCTAATGTTTGTACAGTTTTATATATATATGCGCATTGATATCATTTTTTTAAATGACAGTTATGGTGACTGTTCCTTTCTACTCAAAGGGAGCCTCCTTTGAGATAGGGCCTTACTGTGTAGCCCAGGCTGGCCTTGAACTGAACTTGAGTTCCCGTCTCAACATCCCAAATGCTGGAATTCTCTGAAGATTTACCTTTTTGGATGTTTTCAATCAGAGGGATTATGGATTAGACGACTCTAGGATCTGTTAATAACAGGAATACTGTGATGTTTTGATATGTTGATGTAAGTTACTCATTCCTTGGTGGTAGTTTTTTATTCTTTCACTTTGGATTAGCTATGGAGCTTGCTTTGGGCAACAGGGTATCCGTGAACAAACATAATAAAGGCCTGGAAATGTTCTTAGTTGGTTGGACTTACCCTTTTATGCTTTTACAATCGTGAAAAAAATACATATTTTACTTAACTTCTATTACTGCTCTGGGACTCAAGAATGATAGGTAAAGATAAAATCAACTGTAGGTAACTTGAAAGCTGCACAGAGCTGTTCTAGTTGGTCTTCAGATCTGTCATCTGAAGCAGAACTACCCAGTCTACCCATTACACATAATAGAGGGTACATATGAGAAACCTATGGCTGATGTATTGTTCAATGGAAGAAAAAAACTTAAAGGATCAGTAACATGACAGAGTGTCCACTCTCTTCATTCCTATTCTATATATCACTTGATATCCTAGCTAAAGAAGTAAGATAAGAAGAGAAATAACAAGGATATGACTAGGGAAGGAAGAAATCCAATTATCCTTATTTGCAGATGATATGATTCCATAGGTAAAAGACCCTAATGATTCTACTAGAACATTCTTAGAACTGATAACACATTTTTGGTAAAGTAGCAAGATACAATATTAACATTAAAAATACCCCAGTAACCTCTATATACCAAAGGCAAAGAAATCTGGGAAGCAATCCCATTCACAATATCCTTCCTCAAAATAAAATGCCTTAGAATAAACCTAACCAAGAAAGTGAAAGACCTTTACAATGAAAAGTTTAATACATGGAAGAAAGAAACTAAGGAAGATACCAGAAGGGGAGATCTCTCATACCCATGGATTGGAAGAATTAATATTGTAAAAATGTTCATCCTCTCAAAATAGTATGCAGATTCAATGAAATATCAGTCAAAATTCCAATTCCCTTCTTCCCAGAAATAGAAAAGGCAATTGTATGTTTGTATGTGTGCCCATATGTGTGTAGATTGTTTTCCTCTCCACCTTATTTTTTGAGACCAGGCATCTCACTGAACCTGGAGCTCACCACTTTTCTAGACTGGCTAGCAAGCACCAGGATCTTCCTGTTTCTACATCCTAAGCACTGGAATTAGAGGTGCTGTCGCCATACCCAGCTTTTTTATGTGGAAGCTTGGGATCGAACTTGGGTCCTCAACAAGCACTTTGTCAACTAAGCCATCTCCCCAGCTACAGGACAAAGCAATCTGAAAATTGTGGAGAAGCACAAAAGATCCTAGGTAGCCAAAGCAATCCTGGAAAAGGAGACTAATACTCTAAGTTTCAATCAACAATGATTTAAAGGTCTAAACTACAGAACAGTAGTAATAGAAACAGTATGATACTGGCACTTAAACACATAGATCATTGGAATAAAGCAAAGAACCCAGATAGATGCCTATACAGCTACAGACATCTGAATTTTGACAAATACACCAAAAATACACATTGGAGAAAAGATATCCTCTTCAACAAATGATGCTGGTGTCTTAGTTAGCTTTCTATTGCTGTGATAAACATCATTACTAAGCAACTTGTAGAGGAAAGGGTTTATTTAATCTTACAGCTTGTAGTCCATCTAGGGAAGTCAGGCTGGGAACTCAAAGCAGAGGAACCTGGAGGCAAAAGTGATGGAGGAGTGATGCTTGCTGGCTTGCTCCTCTTAGCACACTCAACCTGTTTTCTCATACCATCCAGGACCCTTGGGTGCATGGGTGACAGCATCACCAATGAGATGGGCCCTCCCACATCAATCTTTAATCAAGAAAATGTCCCACAGGCTTGCCTACAGACCAGTCTAGTGGGGAAATTTTCTCAACTGAGATACCTTTTTCCCAAATGACTCTACCTTGTTTCAAGTTGACATAAAACTAGCCAGCATAATTGACCCCTTATCAACTTGATAACATACAAACACATCACTATTCAACTAGAACTTTTCCTTTGTCATTTGTCCCCAAGATGGCATATTAATATTAATATCACAGTATAAAACATTCCAACTTTTAAAAGTCCCAGTCTTTAAAAATTCAAATACTTTAAAAGTTCAGTCTCTTGCCATGCATGGTGGCACATGCCTTTAATCCTAGCTCTCAAGAGGCAGAGGCAAGTGGATCTCTATGAGTTTGAGGCTAGCCTGGTCTACATAGTGAGTTCCGGGACAGCCAGGGCTACATTGAGAGTCCCTGTCTCAAAAACAAAAACAAAAATAAAAAAATAATAAAAATTGAATCTCTTTAAAACATCCAAAGTCTCTTTCAAAGTTCAGAATTTCTCTGAAATATTCAGTCTCTCTAAAATATCAAAAGTCTCTCTAAAATTCTGAAGTCATGCCAGGCAGTGGTGGTGCATGCCTTTAATCCCAGCACTTGGGAGGCAGAGGCAGGCTCATCTCTGTGAGTTTGAGGCCATCCTGGTCTACAGAGTGAGTTCCAGGACAGCCAGGACTACAGAGAGAAACCCTGTCTCAAAAACAAAAACAACAACAAAAAAAGATTAAGTAGATGAAATACATAGAACAGTAAACCATCTGGGGAGATAGGGAGGCATTGATTCAGGAAAACCAAAAGTTTGCCATGATATACCAGAAGAATAAGATTTTTGTAGCATTTTATCATCATGATACCGACACTGAATATCTAAAATGTCCAGAGATGTAGCTCAATTTTAGAATGTTTTCCCAGCATGCATGAGGCCCTAGGTTCAATCCACAGCCTCCATACATGAAGAGAATATCTGATGATATAATAGTATGCTATGGACAGTAGAAAGGTACAGACAGGGATGCAACAGGGATAGCACCATTCATCCATAGCCAAGGTCAATAGAAAGCTTAAAACGGATATCAGGTAATATCAGCGTGACCATGTTGCTCACTGGCATGAGGCTTAATGGACAGAGAGGAGTACAGAGAATACGAGAGTCAGCCAGTTATGTGTGCTGCCATCCTGTAGTTCAGTGATCTCTGTAAAGCAAAAATCTAGACAGAAGACAGGCAAGGACAGAGAACTGGGCTAAACCAGAGATTCTCACCTTGATGCCAGCATAGCTAATCCTTGTGTTCTGTTCTCTCCAAAACCTTCACTTACCATAGTCTGGAATGGATAGGACCCCAAGTTTGGGGGCATGGAGTAACCTGTTATTTGTAGGCTTTTCAAGGTTTTATGTCATTTTAAAATTTTGAAATTACATTTATTTATTTAGCACACACATATGCACACACACACATGTCTTTGGTGTGTACCATGACATATTCTGCTTTTTAGATTGGGAGCATCCCAAGTTGGAAGAGTACAAGTCTCTCAAGAATTCCACTCTTCTAGACACCAGTAAAGCAGTAACTATAGAGAAGGCACCACAGCTTGCAAACCTCTCAGCAATTTTGAGTGAGTTTTACATTCGTTTTTCTCTGTCATGAGGGAAATCCCTCTGTGTTGAAAAATGAAAGTAGTTTTTTTTTTCCTCTCCTAAGTGATTTCTAATCTAAACCTATGAGCTGAAATTGCTTTTAACTACAAATATTATCTAATAGTAGTTTTTATTACATGAGAGTTTTTATTTTATTGTTTACATTTTACTTATTTATTATATGTCTATATGCATGTGTGTATGCATGATGCATGAGCATTTGCATGTGCTATACTTACACATATAGAGTTCAGAGAACAGCCTGAAGGAGTCCTGGGGATCAAATTTATATTGTCATCCTTGGCAGTAAGCACCTTTATCCAAAGAACCATCTTGCCAGCCCCTAATTTTAAAAACTACATTTATATAGTGTGTGGATGTAGGTGCATGTACATATATTTGTGCCATGACATACTTGTAAAGATCAGAAGACCACTTTTGGGAGCTGGTTTTCTCCTCCACAACATGGGTCCTGGGGACTGAACTCAAGTCCTTGTGAATGTTTGACAAGTACTTTACTGACTGAGGCTTCTCCAAGCCTAGCCCAATCTTGTTTAATACTGCTGTTTTGTCTACAGTGCTAGAGATTGAATCTCGGACTTTGTGCATGCTTGGCAAGCTGTCTGTCCCCTATTCATCTCACTGGTCCACCTCAGTTTTTGAGATAGGCTTTCTTACTGTAACTGTGCATCATAGATTCAGCTAAATACATAAGGCAGTTGGTGGGTTTTGTAACTGACTAGTTATTGTTTTCACATATGTAAAATGGGTAAAAGTAAATTGGTGTGTTTGGCTGACTTGGTTATTATAAAATTCCAGAGGTAATAGTTGTGAAAGATACTCAGATTATAAAGAACTACCCAAATATTTGTATATCTCATAACACTTCATGATACTTTTATGTTTTACTTTGATATTTTCAAAGTACCTTTGCCTAATTTAAAAGACACATATGAAAAACAGTATAAAACAGTCCAACATCAAATCAGAAGTTCTGTCACTATGTATGCTGAAGAGAAATAAGCCTTTGGATTATCTCTATGTCTAATGGACTGATTTTTTTCCCCTTTGGTAGGTTCCTCTTCAGAAGACTATGAGAAATGCCATAGAAACATGTAAGAACTAAAAATTTTGATATTGTACTTTTCAAAAACCCTTTATTGTAGGAGTTATATGATAGTGATGACTGACATTCCACAAACTCAGAGGAACCTCATTCATTCAGTGTTTGCTGAGCACTTACTCTGATCCAGGAGTGTTCTAATTACAGGCTATAGTAAGGAATAAAATCAATTAAATACAAATCGCTGTACTCATCAAGTCCACATTACATTTTGGAGAGAAAAGTAAATGTGCCACCACATGCTGTGTTGTAAGGATAATATCAAGAAAGATAATACAAGATGAGCTCTGGAGTAATGGAGTTGAAGCTGGCTACTTTAAAGAGTGTGGTGGGGAGGTTGCCATTGGAAAGGCATCATTTGAGCAGTTATCTAAAGGAAGGGTAAGTTGGGCAAAGAGCACCGTAGGTAGAAGGAATAGCCAGAGGAGTGCCTGAGGTCAGAGGCTGGGCTTCTAGGACATTTGAAAGTAGAATTAACACAATTTGTTGGTGGACCCAGTGGTGGGATGCGAGAAAGTGGTCAAGGCTGAGTGCACCATTTTGAGTTGATAGTGCATATGTCAAGTAACAGTTAATAAAAATCAGTGGGTATATTTTTCTCTTATCAAAGTTATTTTGTCAAAATTGAATCAGGCTTCATTTTGTGAAGTCAAGCATTGCTTCAGGCACCCACCTTCGTGTGCTGATTCTAATCAATTCAAGCTTGTTCTTCCAATCTTTGGTTCTCTTAGTCTGGCTTTTTGTAAGCCTACACAATTGATAGTTTAGTTTAGTCCTTGCACAACTAGCAAAGTGATTTCCCCACAGTGAAAGAAGATGGAAAGACACTTTTTCTCTGTCTAAATTTGCATTAAATAAAGGCAGTGTTATAGGGAAAATACTCAGTTCTTGTGGATTGCAAATAATTACATCATCTAACTAAATTGAATTAGGCTTTTAATTTCTTAGATTTTTGGTAATCTGAAAGGAAAAAAAACCCTATTCATTGTGAATTGGCAAAAAATAGCAAAGTTGATTTTACACCCTGGTCTGTGTGATTCTAACCGTGTGCACTATTTGGTATAACATTGAGAGTTTCCATAAAATATGCACTGATGACTTATTTAGTTTTCTAAAAGTTTAAGAACAGACAGACCTCAATTGGCTCCTATGAACAATAACAATGGATTATTTGTGTAATTGTCTCAAAAACACTTACTCAAAACATTGTTTTAGGAAAAATTATTGAGGAGGTAGTTATTATTAAATAATGCCAATATCTCTTGATGTTGAGGCTCTAACAAAAAAAGTGATAGAATTGCCATGGGGAAGACTGGGGAGAAGTATTGTTATCGGAGGAAGCATTGGGTTCAGGACGTGTATACTGAACTGAGAGTTGGTGAGAGAGGCAGGATCTGAGTTCTAGAAGGTAGCCACAATCTGAACTGTGAAAGGCCTTGAGGATGGGATTTTTATTTTGTCCCAAGGATATTGAGAGCCACTGAAAGCTTTTCATCATGACTAAAGCAGATTGTGAAAATTTTAAGATTTAACCCTCAATGAATACTTATAGAAAACACAGAAAAATGGAAAGGCAACCTACAGAATGGAAAAAGTCCACTTCCAGATCACATTGATCCAATGCCAGAGGAAACCAGCATCAGACAAGTGTGTGTGGCAAGGTGGGTGTCGGGGGATAAGAACTAGAGAAGGGCAGGCCAAGCTGCTGTCCCAGCAGCACTGAGTCGGGCAGAGCAATAAGAGCTCTACGATCAATAGGAGGAGTTTGGAGTTGTGCTAGTACACCAGACTCTTTACCGCCTAAAATAGCTGTTTATTCAGAGAATACCTGAGATGCATTAGTAAGAGGCAGAAGATTTATACGATCTGAAGAGAAACCAGAGTGTATCTGAAATGCATTAGTAAGAAGAAGTTTACATGGAGGCTCATTCAGAAGCGAGGCGGTTCCACTTGGAGTAAAAGCTGAAAGGGAAATGACAGAAATGTTTGCTCTTTACTGCATTCAGCTTTCAGGTTAACTAATACAGGAACTGAGAAAAGTCTCCTCTCACATTTGGTTTTCAACTCTGCTGTCTTCAAGGAAATCTGTCTTCCTTAGACCTTGTTTTGGGAGCAAACATTGGATCCTTTCACATCTTTGTAATAACTCATCCTTTCCTGCATGTTTAGTTAGAATGAAACAAAATCTCATTTGTGGAAGCACCAAAGAGCGAAAGATACTCATTTCCAAAAATATCACTCATATTTGGAATCCTTACCACAAAAATCTGGGCAGCAGGTTTGTTATTTCTTTGCATAAATAAGGCAAGTAAGACTCAGGACAGGTTGGGTAGCCTGTTTCTCAAGGCCACTGAAGTATGTATATATGTAAAGTATGTAAAGCTGGGGTTAAACTCAGGTCTGTGTAAGTCTAAACATCATGGCTTGCCTCTATACATGAGTCATACTGATAAACATGTAAGTACATGTTATTGTTATCTGTTACTATAAATATGCATTTTCTAACCAGTTATATTTTTCCTACAGAATAATTAATTTCACATCTTTATTTTCAGTATAATTTGAGGATAATTTAAAGTTACTAAAAGATTAGAAAATATCACTAATTTGTTCTTATTACAGAGGGATGACATTAGAAGCCCCACATATCTCTCCAGTACCACAGTATACTTCAAATTTAGCATCAGGTAATAATTAGTGGCACTAATTATTTCAATGATTACATATTTACGTTAGCTGCAGTATACCATGTATTAACAAACTAGGTACCCCAGGAAACATTTTAGTTTGGTTGCATTTTAAAAATAAAAATTTGGGTGGGTGTGGTGGTGTACACCTTTAATCCCAGCACTCAGAAAACAGAGACAAGCAGATTAGTTAGAGTTAGAGGTCAGCCTGGTCAACATAGCAAGTTCAGGCCAGCCAGGGATGCATAGCCAGACCCCATCTCAAAAAAAAAAAAAAAAAAAAAAGAAAGAAAGAAAGAAGAAAAGAAGGAAGAAAAGAATATTTATGAGTTTAGAAAACTGGGTCTTAATTATCCATACACCGCCCATTGTTTATTCTTATTAGAAATATACTAAAATACTCTATATTAGGCATTGTTGCATAGTCTAGTGGAAAGTGACACATTTTCCCTGCCCTTGTAGGTTCAGTAGTAGAGGAGAACAATTGGGGCTACATGTAATGACTAAAAAATAATGGGATCAATAAAATGTCTTGCATTACTGGCACTCTTTTATTTATTTTATTATTGGAGTGAACTTAGCAAGACATTTATGTCCTTATTAGCCTCAGTTGTAGGTCAGATTTTTATTTTATTTCTTTTTTTAGCTTTATTTTTATGGGTGTTTTCCTGCATGTGTTCCTGTGCACCATGTGCCTGCAGAGTCCAGAAGAGGGCAAGAGATCCCTGGAACTGGAGTTACAAACAGTTGTGAGCTGCCATGTGGGTGCTGGGAATTGAACTGAGGTCCTCTGAGAGAGCAGCAACCAGCGCTCTTAACCACTGAGCCATCCCTTTAGCCCCTGTTTTCTTTATTTCTTGTAACAAGTTTTCTAACATTTATTTGAAAGCAAAATTGAAGAATTGTTCCTTCTTTAAGAAATAATTGATTATTTCAAATGTTTATATGAACTGACAATATAAACTTAGTTTTAAAATCTTCATTTTCAGAAGTTGTTTTTGAGAGGCTAGCCTGATCTACATAGTGATTTCTAGGACAACTAGAACTAAATAGTTGATACTCTGTCTTGTGGAGTGGGGGAATTAAGCTCATTCCTGTTCTGAACAACAGTATTGTAGCCATAGACATTGAACCTGTAAAGCCCAGGTCCTAGGAAGGAGTGGACTGTCTACTCTAGACGGTTAGCACTAGGAGATCAAAGGGAACTTTGAGGCCCTTGCTTTGTAATAGCACATTCAAGAGACTAGAGAAATTAAAAAATTTTAATATTCAGTTCTGAAGCTCACAGAGACTGAACTGGCGTGGGACCTGCATGGGTTTGCACCAGGTCCTCTATGTATATGTTATGACTGTTAGCTTGGTGTTTTTGTGGGACTACTAACAGCAGGAGTGGGTGTTTCTCTGACTCTTTTGCCTGCTCTTGGGACTCTTTTCCTCCTATTGGGTTGCCTTGTCCAGCCTCAGTGTGAGGGCTTTTACCTTGTATTGTATCTTGTTTTGTCCTGTTTGGCTGTTGTCTCTTTGAGGCCTGCTCTTTTCTGAAGGGAAATTGAGGGGGGTGGATCTGCGAGAGAGGAGAGGTGGCAAAGGATGGAAGGAGTGGAGGGAAGGGAAACTGGTTAGGATGTATTGTATAAGAGAAGAATCTATTTCTCCAATAAAAAAAGAGAGTCCGACAAAGGTTGTTGAGGATGGGTTTGGACTTCATTGTTTCTATTGAATTTAAAGAATGTAGAATGCCAAGAAAGAAAACTTAGACTTTCACTTCCAGCATTTTTCTCAAAAAGAAAGAAAAGAAGGAAGGAGGGAAGGAGAGAGAGGGGGGAGAGGAGGGGAGAGGAGAAAGGAGAGGAGAGGAGAGGAGAGGGGAAGGAAGGAAGGAAGGAAGGAATGCCAGTGTAGAGAAAAGGCAAAAATGGCTGGTGTACTGATGTGGTACAAGACAGTGATTTTAAAGTCTTTGATCATAAGAAATTCCTGCCCACTTTTTCCCAAAGGCTGATGCTCCAGAGAGTTACAATCTTTTAGCATAGTCTCATAGCAGACTGCCTGAAACTTTTCAACCCCGAGAGCTCTGAGGCAAGCAGGTACCAGCAACTAGTTAGGAAAGAGAGGGACCCAGTGACTCTTGCTTAGCTGTGATACTTCGTAGCACTCTGAGCACACCTTATACTGAAAATGGACAATAATTATTTATTTCTTACATTAAGAGAAGAGAAATAATCATAGAGAAAGAGAGACCCAGGGATGTAGCATGCTTGCCTAGCATGCACAAGGCCATGTGTTCAATGCTGAGCACCAAAAATAAAAAAGGGGGAAAATTTTAATGGGAGAATGGTAATGGTACAAAAATCAATCACAGTTTTACCTTGGTCTTGCCAAATCAAGAGTTTGGAACATACTGCTTTAAAAGCATGATGGTAGGATAGAGTAGTGATTATATATGCTTTTGTATTCCTCCTTTTTTCAGTTTCCTCAATCTGTTATGCAGATGTTGCTGGGAAAGGGTGGATGAAACACATGCCATTTTCACAGGGAAATTGAGAAAGGACCAAGGTGATGTGAGCCGCAGACTCAAAAGCCCATCTTTAGAAGCTGGGTGTGTGTAAAATGCAGGCATATGGGAGTCACTGTGGACATTTAAAGCTGGAGACCATCATTCTTCCAGCTCAACAACAGTGTTGTCCTCCATCAGATAGGCAAATTTGTCATAAGCTAAAAGAGCCTTCTTCGGCCCTGGTCACCCCACATCCATATTCTGCAGACGATTCAACCATCTTCATCTCCTGTCGTATCCTCTCACTTGAATTAAACTCTATCTCAGACACAACTGTGACCACTGGGGCATCTTTGGAGGACTGCGTACCAACCATAAGCATACTCTGCTTTACAAGTAATATGGCATATTCTACCTTAATGTTTACTATGCTAATGTCCCAAGCCTTGATGACCTCCCCTTCAACACCTTTCTTCCTGGCTGGAGCTGGTGTCCATCCCCTCAAGGATCAACAGCACTGACTACCACCAATTCTAGCCTGCCTTCATCTCCTTGGGCAAATAGTTTGTTGCAAGAGCCCCTCAAGGGGAGGACCTGAAGCGCTGGTCAAGGTACCAGTAACTGTAAGGTGCCTTGCTAAGTCCTCCATGGACCACACATTGGAGGCCCTTCTAGCTCTGCTGCCTCCATAGCCAGGTTCTCTCGCCTTGGTTTTTTGAGTAGGGTTTCATATAGCCTAGACTGGCCTTGAATTTTCTATGTACCTGAAGAGGACCCTCAGTTTCTGATCCTCCTGCCTCTACTTCCTGAGTGCTAGGATTATAGGCATGCTACGCCTGATGTATGTGGTGCTGAGTATGGAATTTAGGGCTTTTTACATGCTAGTACTAACTGAGCTACATCTTTAGCCTTGCTTTTGTATTCTTTTATGTGTTGATTCACAAGATTTAAATCAAATAAATCACACCTGCTCTTAAGGGTAATTTTTTACGTCCTTTAATTCAACAACCCCAACTGTGTTCTAACTGTGTGCCAGGCTTTTTACTGAGTATCAAGTGATCAGGAAGTAGCTGCGCTTCTGCCGTTGTCTCAAGAGTCCTGCAGTCCAGTCACACACAAACACAAAATTACTTTCTGGCAATATTTGCTCAGCCTCCTTGGCAGTCTTATCTACTGCTATTAGTCATAAAAATTGAGAACTCTTCAAAGCTATTTGCTAGACTCTAATCTCCTTTTAATCTGTCATATGAGATACATGTATAGATGACCTGTAATATGCAGAGTCCTTAACACTCTCAGGCTAGCCTCTTCTCTGAGGTTAAGACTCTATGTAGCTGTCTTTTGAATGTTTCCTCTTACATGCTCCAAGGGCATTTCTTTTTTTTTTTTTTTTTTGGTTTTTCGAGTCAGGGTTTCTCTGTGTAGCTTTGCGCCTTTCCTGGAGCTCACTTGGTAGCCCAGGCTGGCCTCGAACTCACAGAGGTCCGCCTGGCTCTGCCTCCCGAGTGCTGGGATTAAAGGCGTGCGCCACCAACGCCCGGCTCCAAGGGCATTTCTAAACATTCATGAAGTCCAATTAGTCAGCACCTGCACTGTGACATAAACTATTTTAAGTGTGTCATGAAACATGACCAAGTCCTTGACTTAACAAAGTTATGCTATAGTGGAAGGGAAAGAAGATAATAAACAGATAAATAGATATGTGATATCATTTATAGGTAAGAGTAATGAAAGAAATAGAGTAGATATAAGAATATAAATAAGAGTAATGAAAGAAAATGAGCCAAGGTAAAGAGTGTGACTGGGTAAGCTATTTAAAAAACTATTTATTATTATTGCATGTGAGTGTATGTAGCAGGAGCACACTTGCTATAGCGCATGTGCAGAGATCAGAGGACAATCTTGTGGAGTTACTTCTCTCCTTCCACCTATATATGGGTTCTGGGGATTGAACTCAAGTTTTTAAGCTTGCCTGGTAAGTGACTTTACTCACCAAGCATCTTGCCAGCCCCTAGATGTGATGTTTTAAATGGAGTAATTAAGGCATGTCTGAAGAAGTACATTTACACAGAGCCTGAGTAAGATTAAGAGAAATGGCTATTGAACATTCCAAACAGCAGAAGCAAGTAAACAGGTCATGAGATGGGGATGTGCTGGGGGTGTTTGAGGAAGGTGTTTGAGACTAGTGTGGCTTGAGCAGAGCAAAACTGAGTGGTTGAAACTCTAGTCTGAAAGTTAGTTAGTGTGTGCCACAGTGAAGACTAAGGAGTTTGTGTTAAGTGTGCTAATAAATATACCCTAAAGCATATTAGCAAAAGGAAATGAAATGATCAGGTATATATTTTCATTTTTAAGCTTTTTTATTTTAGAATTTATTTCAGTTGACTTTAAATAGCCCCATGAAGATGGTAGTTAACACATTGTTCAACACCATTCTAAAGTATTAATTATATAGTAGTTTATTGTTTAATATATATGTTAATGAGGTAGAAAATAATCTATATATCTATGAGAAAGGACTATTTCAGCTGTCTGCTGAAACACACTGGAGGGTAGAAAACTGTAGGCTGAAGGAGCTCGAGTTTCCAAGAGCCCTTGGGTCCTGTGCCTTTGTCCACATTTCTGTGGTCTTAGGGTTCTAAAATGTGTTGATATATAGATATAGATATGTATGGCTATATGGTATATGGTAGATATATGGTATATGGTAAATAGAGTAAGAGGAGAAGACTAGGATCAAGGAGACCTTGTTAAAACTGTGGCTGTCTCAGATAATGGTGTCTTAAATCAAGTTGGTGGCAGAGGTCTGACTTGGGATCTGTTTTCTTATTAAACTGGATATTAGATAAGAAAAAAATAGAAGTCTAATATCAATGTCAAATTCTTGGCTTGAGCAATTGAGTGAAAAGAGGTATCTGTTATTGATATGGGAGCATTGGAGAGCAGAGAAAATTAGGAAAATGATTAAGACAATTGGTTTGGACACATTAAATTTAATCTGTCAGCTCATGTGTATAATTCCACATACAGGAGTTTAAAAACATGTGAGACTGTTGTGAATGATAGAAATCAGAACAGAGGTTATTTTTGGAAAGAGGGAATCAAGTGGGAAAGAAGACAAGAGAAACTTCTAGAGTGCTGGTAATGTGTTATACCTTGAACATGGGAGTGGCTGCATTGATGAATGCAGATGCACAAAACACTCTGGCTATTGCTATATATAACCTTGAATAAAATAATTCAATCTGGAGAGGTGCATTAGCTTCAGGTGGAGCTTTCATGAAGGCAGTTTGTGATACATGACTCTGGAATTCAGGACAGAGGCTGTTTTTACACACACACACACACACACACACACACACACACGTCTATTTGGAATTGGAATGTAGGTGTTTTGACAATATAGGATTAGGTGAAATCATATAGGAAGTAATGAATTAAAACATCTAAAAAAGAATGTGAATGGGGCGCTTCAACGTGGAGAAGTAGGGAAAGAGGGAAATGTCCATCAGAGGAAGCCTAGGCTTAGTGACTGGTGTATTAGAGGAAACCTGGTAGGGAACTGTGCCTCAGAAGCCATAAGAGGACTCAGGACACAGTAAACTAGCAATGACTAAATCAGATACATATTTTCATTTTTTTTTTCTTTTTTTGGTTTTTCGAGACAGGGTTTCTCTGTGTAGCTTTGCGCCTTTCCTGGAGCTCACTTGGTAGCCCAGGCTGGCCTCGAACTCACAGAGATCCGCCTGGCTCTGCCTCCCGAGTGCTGGGATTAAAGGCGTGCGCCACCAACGCCCGGCCCATATTTTCATTTTTAAGCTTTTTTATTTTAGAATGTTTCATTTCAATTGAATTTAAATAGCCCTATGAATCTGGTAGTTAACCCACTGAATGTCACCATTCTAAAGTATTTATTATATAACAATTCATTGTGCTGGATGTGGTGGTTCATGCCTTAGATACCAGTACTCAGGAGGCAGAGGCAGGCAGATCTCTGTGAGTTCAAGGCAGCCTGGTCTACAAATGGTATTCCAGGACAGCCAGAACTACATAGTGAGACCCTGTGTCAAAAATAATAGTAATAAATCATTGTATAATACATATTAATGAGATAGAAAATAATTTAAAAGTAATCAGAGACTAACTAGAATGAAAGCTGTGGACTAAGAATTATCACAATCCAGGTCTAAACTGGCCCCAATCTTAGGAACAGTAGCAAAGCAATAGCCTAGAGGTCATCCTCAGTACTCCCATGTTTGTTATTGTTCTGTTTAATATATGACAAAACATTGGCAATAGCTTTTATCTCCACAAACTCATTAATCTACCTACTGTTCTTCACCCTGGGAGATGAAAATGACAGAAGTAATCATTAACCCCTAGACTTTCCAGATTTAGCAAATAAATATGTTAAGCTTGAATTCAGGCAAGTGGCAAATATTCTGATAGAAGTAAGCTTCAAATATTGCAGAATAAATACTATTAAACTAGGTTACTTAACTAAAGTTTTTACTGAATACAAATTTAACTGAGAATACTATATTTTCTCTGGAAAATATTTTAGGCTGGGGAAAGTGTGAGCAATCATGAATCATAAAAAGGACTTTGTATGTCAAAGTAAAGAGTTTGCATTTTAATTTGATGGCAGTGGAAAACTTGAAAAAAACTTAAGCAAATGACACTAGATTTACATTTTAGGTAAATAAGGGGACAATGGATTATAGAGAGGTGAACTGAAACCCTTAGGATAATGTGAAGGCAAAGCTTTTGGTGCCTCAGATCAGGGTAGTGATGCAGAGAGTAAAGACAAGTTGGATGTGCAATTTAAACCCAGATCATATGCATAACATGCACAGTGCCAGCACTCAAGGAATACTGTTGCTTTGTACAGAGTCTAGGGAGTGGAGAACAGGGAGATATGAGGAGGAGCACAAGGACCAGAGAGGAGAGATGGTCAGCACCTGGGTTAAGATCCAGTGAGACAGAACAGGGATTGTTTCTGCTGATATTATGAGGGCTAAACTGAACTGTTTTGAATTTGAGAGTACGTAGGAGGAGAGGCAATAAAGTCAGTGTATATAGATGGCTTTCTGAAGAAACGCAGCTATAGGTAAGATGTGGTGCAGAAGGAGGGAACATGGAGCACAGGAAAAGTCTGAATAGCCTAGGCCAGGCCCAAGTTTGTTTGAAATGCTGATAGAGACAGGTATAGTAATAGGTACGTGGAGTCAATGTTACTCAGGAGACTGAGGCGGAGATGGCTTTTAAGCCTAGAAATTCAAGACCAGTCTGGGCAACATAAAAAAAAATTTCATTCATTAGAGAATGACTGAATACTGATAGGAAAGTCACAACAGAAAGGGATGCTTAAATACAGGAGGGGTAGAAATAAAGAACTTTACTTACATATATACACCCCTACTAACTCAAAAGTAAACCATGTATTCTACTTCTGTGAAACATGGAGCTCTGAGATGGTTTTGTTTTACATGTTGGGGTATGGGTGTTTGCCTGTATAATATATGTGTGTACCATGTGTGTGTGCAGTGCCTGCAGTGGCCATTGGATCCCCTGGAACTGGAGTTTCAGAGGTTGTAAACCACCATGTGAGTGCTGGTGATCAAACCCGGGTCCTCGGCAAGACTAGCCAGTGCTCTTAACCACTGGGCCATCTCTAACCCCGTCCGATATAAATTCTTAAAGAATATTTTCTTCTGTCTGAGGCAAGTTAGATTATTCAACATATATTAGGTTTTCTTTCTTTTACAGGGGTAAAGTCATTAAAACCAGGGGATTGGTTTGGTTTTGAGTTTGAATTCTGTCTTTTGTACTTAATGTCCGGTTAAATAGAATTAAACTATGTTTTCATTTGTAGAAAATGCAGCTTCTGAGGTTATATTTGCTGGGAAAACTGGCCCTCCAACCACCAAAAAAACAAAGAAAAAAGCAAGTATTGAAGCAGGATAACTGTACAAATAGTTGCCCCAATAAAAGATGTGATTTTAATTAACACATGCAGAAATTATTTTCTGTGTATTTAAGGCAATAGCAAAACTCATTTTTGGAGCATAAGACTTACTCAATTTGTAGAAACCCTATGCATGCCATACATAAATATATACTTTATATAAGTTTAATAAAAGAGTATTTAAGGGGCTGGAGAAATGGCTCAGAGATTAAGAGCACTGACTGCTCTTCCAGAGGTCCTGAGTTCAATTCCCAGCAACCACATGGTGGCTCACAACCATCTATAATGAGATCTGGTGCCCTCTTCTGGCCTGCTGTCATATGCTGTATACATAATTAAAAAAAAAATCTTTAAAAAAAAAAAAGAGTATTTAAGGCAATAGCAAAACTCATTTTTGGAACATAAGACTTAGTTTGTAGAAACCCTATGCATGCCATACATAAATATATACTTTAAGTTTAATAAAAGAGAATTAAAATAAATTTTAACATTTTTTTCTGATTTCCTTTCAATGACTAGGTACACATTATACATTAAGTTACAAATAAAAAATTTACTCTATAGCCAGAGCGGCATTTTATGCTGAAGACTATAGTCTTTGGGAATCTGAAGTGCTCTGGGGAAGGCTTTGGACTTTGAAAGCCTTTCATTAATTGTATCATTTCTTTATATCATTCCAGCCAGATAAGTAGTTGTTTTGTTTGTTTGTATGCTTATTTGATGGTATCTATTTTATAGCTGAGAAAACAGGCTTATATTTTCATCATTTTTTAGTGGTTTGTGGCAGGTCTTTCTTGCTGTAAATCAATTTTCTTCCTACTATATAGATTAGGGAATAAATTGGGAAAAGGCAAACATGTTATCAGGAAGATCTATCAATAAGAAATTAAAAATAGGTTTGGTGAGAGATTTTGTGTTTGGCTTTGATTAAGTTGTTTTGTAGAAGAGATGGAGAGATGTGCATGAATTGAAGGTAATTTTGCCTGTAAATTTACAGATTAATATAGAGGAAGGAGTGAGAAGTATGGAGAAAGACTTCTTCTAATCTTTGTATTGAGCAGCTGATTGCTAAAGATATTATTGGAGGGGCTGGAGAGATGATTCAGTTGATTAAGTGCTTGGTATGGAAGTGCATGTAGCTAGTCTTTCTCTGTCCCACCAGCCAGCTCCCAAATCACTACATGGAGACTTATTATTAATTCTGAAAGCTCATCCAATAGATTAGGCTTGTTTTTAGCTAGCTTTTTGGTAAGTAAGCAAAGAAAGTATACTAGAGGAAAATTCTCTTTTATACAAATGGTGATTGGATAATTAAATTAACTTAAATTAACCCATTTCTATTAATCTGTGTGCTGCCCCAAGGCTCGTTTACCTCATTTATATACTGTCTTTCATGTCTCTTCATGTCTTTGTTTTCTTCTTCCCAGTGTCTCCCTGACCTAAAAATCCTGCCTAGCTATTGGCTGTTCAGCTTTTTATTAAACCAATCCAAGTGACACATCTTCACAGTATACAAAAAGATTATTCCACAACATTCCCTCTTTCTGTCTAAATCAAAAGGAAAGGTTTTAACTCTAACAATATAAAACTATATACAATAAGAACAATTTCCAAGTAAGAAATAAATTTACAATGTCCAGTCCATTAGTATTTGGCAAATTTAGAGAAAATATTCCATTATCTATCCTCTCTTGATGAGTTCAAAGTTTTTTTTTTTTTTACCTAATTTACTTTCTATCATGACTAAGAAAAACTGTAACTATAACTATCTAGTCTTCAACTCCATCAGAGACCCGAGAAGGATATAATATTACCTGAGTAAACAGGAAGTGCAGAGCAAGCAACTTCCAAAACTATGAAATGACAGAGACATATGGCTGCCTGGACAGTCACTCCAGGGCTCCTCTGTAATGTTGGGGCATCCATCTTTAAAGTAAATTGGTGCTGCCAAGAGCAGACATGTTTCATTGTCATGGAAAGCCTTATGTTATTAAAACACTTAAAATACCATATTCTGTAGATCTTTGAAGTATTTGAAGATCACCTATCCATCTAAAATATATTTCCTTATGATCTTGAAAACATACCTAACATGGCTATAAGCTTGATTGTTATAGATGACTAACTACTAACCTGTATTTCTTTAATATCCTAAATAACTTTCAAAGACTAAAATTTTACATTATATTTTTTAATGAGCTGCATAGGTACAGTACCTTAAACAAGAGTAGAAATGTATGTGCAGTATGCTCTAACAAAAATAACCTTAAATTTGTAGTAATATACAAAAATACCTTAAAAAAGAGTAGAAACATATATACAGTATAACAAAAATAACCTTAAATTTGTATCAGTATACAAAATTCCATACCAGTGTAAAATATTTGAGACTAGTGATTGTTCAAAAGTAGACTCAACAATCTACCCTTTTATCCCATCATTTTATACTATATCCCATTTTTTTCTCTTCAGAAAGAGATCCCTGAATTTAATTTCCTTTGTTCAGTTTTTTTTTCTGACCATGACCAATAACAATTTGTGATGACAATCATCCATAATCCACTTAACAACCAAAAACCACCCACCCCACCTCTTGTGAATGTGGGTGTTGTGTTTTCTAGACTGCTTCCTGTTGTCTGGGGGCACTGGCATCTTTGGGGGACCCTAAGAAAATTGGGATAATGTTCAAGTCCTGGGAGAGCTAGCTGTTGTCTAATCTCAGTATGATCGGGAAATATAGGGCTTATCTGAAGTCTGGATGAATTAGTCTGTGAGGCTGGATCATCTCAGCCAGCAGCCTTGAAGCTGTTCTGGGTACAGAACTCTTGAGGAAATTGCAACAGAGGCGCTCTGAGAGGCTGGATTACCTGGGCCAGCTGTTTTCATTGGTGTCTGATCCCCTTGCTCTGGAAACACATAAACTTCCAAAGGTAACATACATATCTACATTAACACAAGTATTGACTGTGTATATAAGCCAGCCAAAGATGATTTTTTGTTTTATGTTCAAGCAGGTAAAATGTATGCCACCTGTCTTGTAGTTTTTATGTTTATTTCTTTATCTCTGTAGCTAGGATTTTCAGGGGTCTCCCCCAATCAAATCTGATCTCTATCAACCATGAATGAATCCACAGCCTTTTGTTTTCTGTGGAAACAAAAGCATAACCTCTTCCTTCCATTTTGAAGTTAAGATATTTTTAAAATATATAGGTTGATGTAATTTAGTATTTCTTATGATCCAATGTCTCTCAGAAGCTATTGTTTGTTCATCAGCAGTCAAAAAATTTAAAGTCAATACAAGACATACAGGATCCAGACTTCCCTGTGAGTTTCCTATCTCTACATGACTTTTTTTTTTTTTTTTTTTGGTTTTTCGAGATAGGGTTTCTCTGTGTAGTTTTGGTGCCTGTCCTGGATCTCGCTCTGTAGACCAGGCTGGCCTCAATCTCACAGAGATCCGCCTGGCTACCTCCCGAGTACTGGGATTAAAGGCATGTACCACCACTGCCCGGTGACTTATTCTTTTTTTTATTATTTATAAACAATTTACTTTTTTCTATGACTATCTATACCCATTTTCTTTTTTAATCTTACACATATTTTTAAACATAATGTAACCTGGTTAGAGTTTTTTTCTGCCTGAATCTGATTTACTGCGTATCTGTATCTGTAATCTTTTCTGTCTGCATGAGCAAAGTCTTAACCTCTGCACAGCTTAGCTCATGGCATGCTGGTGGCTCAAGGCCACCAGCAGTGGCTGGGAGGCCACTGGCAGTGGCTGGGAGATGCATCTCTGTACCATGGCCTCATGAGAGACTGAAGAACTAAGAAGCCATGTTTTACTCTGTTTTTGTGTGTTTGGAACCTTTTTTAAAGCTTTCTCAGGTCTTATGTGGAAAAATGTGCTCCCACATTGGATGCCATTTGTAAATGGATGTTTCTTTGGGCTACCAGCTCACAAAAAAATGATACTGAGACATTATTAATTATGAAATCTTGGCCAATAGATTAGGCTTGTTTTTAGCTAGCTCTTATAACTTAAATTAACCCATTTCTATTAATCTATGTGCTGCCCCAAGGCTTGTTTACCTCATCTATGTACTGTCCATCCTGCTTTCCTGCTTCCTCTGTGTCTCCTCCTGTCTTTGCTTTCTTCTTCCCAGTGTTCTCTCTGCCCCAAAATCCTGCCTAACTATTGGCCATTTAGCTTTTTATGAAACCAATCCAACTATCACATCTTCACAGTGTACAAAAATACTATTTCACAACAAGCACAAGGGCCTAAGTTTTAATCCTTAGAACATATGTAAAAGCTAGATGCAGTGGCACAATCCTGTCGTCCCAGGACTGGAGAGGCAGAGACAAGAGGGTCCCTGGGACTTGCTGGCCAGCTAGTCTACCTGAATAAGTAAGCTCCAGTTTCAGTGAGAAACTTGTCTCAAAAAAAATTCAAGAATAATTGAAAAGACATTGGATGTCAACATGTGTGTATAGACAGATGGACATGTACCTACCTACGTATACACACACACACACACACACACACACACACACACACACACACAATGATGCTACTTGATGTTATAGGAAAGATCTAAGAGATCTAAGGATACATGAAGATGGAAATGTTGAAAGGACCATTGATATGAATTTACAGATCAGGAAAACATATAAAAGGTATATGGTATTACAGTGCTTTGTAAAGACAAAGGAATATATGACACTACTTGGGCAAGAGTATCTATGGAATATGGAAAAGAGGAGGATCCAGGAGCAGTCAAGTACTTGTACTCATGATAGTTTGGGTTAGTGAAAGAATGAACAAATAAATCAGTGTGTCAGAGTGGAGAGCCAAGAAGTAGACCCACATACGTCTAGCCAACTGATCTTTGGTAAGTAAGCAAAGAAAGTATATTAGAGGAAAATTCTCTTCTCTACAAGTGGTGATTGGATAATTAAATATCCACATGCAAAAAAAATTGTACCAAGAAACAGATGTTTCACATTTTACAAGAGTTAGCTCAAATATATAAAATGTGAAACTGTAAAACTCTTAGAAATAACAGGAGAAAATCTAGGTTGCCTTGGTGAATGAAAAAAAGAAAAAGGAGAGGAAAGGACTTGACTGCTCTTAGATATGGTGGAGAAGAAAGTTTATTATAGATATGTGGGAGAGCAGAGTCAGAGGCAGAGCTATCTGGGAGAGTCCAGATGGACATGAGCAGGCTGAGCTGGGCCATGTGAGAGAGGGAGTGAAAGGGGGAGTGGAGAGAGGGGAACCAGGAGCAGCAGCCAGGAGGCCAAAGGTGCAAGAGGGTCTGGAAAGGGAAGAGTCTCTGGAGGAAAGGCAGCCCAGCCACTGGGATGGAGGGTTCAGGGTCAAGGGTGGGTATGCAGCGATCCAATCCATACCCTGTAATAGGTAGGAACTGAGGGATGCTGGAAGAACTTAGCAGACAGGTCTGCTTTGATATGTTAAATAGGCACCTCAGCCGTTTGTCCTCGTTTGAAACTTAGCAGTACGTGGTAATTAATTTTTAAATAAAACACCACAGCACCAAAGGCATAACACATGAAAAAAATCATTGATAACTGTAATTCTTCAAAACTGATACCTGATCAGTGAAAGCCAATGTTGAGAAAGAGAAGACAGACCTCACATGATCCAAAAACACACAAAGAACTTTTTAAGTTCAGGTATGAAGATGAAGTAATGGACAGAAGACCTGAACAGATACTTCACTTAAAGAAGGTGTGCAAATGGCAAGAAGTGTGTTAAAAGTTGTTCATCCTCACACGCCCATAGAAAACTGCGAATAAAACACATCAGCAGAATATTCCCAATCTAAAACATGGACAGTGCCAAATTCTGCTGCAGATGGATAGCAACAGGAGTGCTCAGTCATTGTTGGAAGCTGCAGATGGCACAGCTACACTGGAAGACAAGTTTGTGCATTTCTTTTAGCAAAACTGAGCATGCATTCACTATGACCCAGCAATCAGTCTTTAGTGTTTACCCAGTGAAGGGGAAATTTCAGTCTACATAAAACCTGTATATGGATGTGAATAGCAGCTTCATTCATAACCTCTAGAACTTGCAAGTGACCAAACAATCTTTTCAGTAGATGAGCATAAAAACAAACTGTGGAATTTCTAAATGGTGTGATATTATTCATGAACCACCATGAAGAAACAATGAGTGGGCTGCTAAGATAGCGGGTAAAGGCTCTTGTTGCACAACCCTTATGACATGAGTTTGACCCCTGGAACCTATGGCAGAAGGAGAGCAGCAGCTCCCAAAATTGTCCTCTGACCTTCACATGCATGCCATGGTGCAGGTGCACCTACACATACATATGCACACAAGCATACTAATAATATTTTTTAAAGCAATGGAGTTATAAGCCATGTGGAAACAAACTTATTTGAAAAAGTTTATATGATTCTAACTATGATATTCTAGAAAAGGCGAAACTATGGAGATAGTAAAAGCAGAAACCTAATGGTTGCCCAGAATTGGAAGAAGAAAGGGACGAGGAGGTGAAGTGTAGAGGAATTTTTAGGGCAAGCAAGCTATTTTTTATGACACTACATGGTGGATATGTGTTAAAGATTTGTCAAAAACTACAGCATATCCAACATTGAGTGAATCCCAAGGTTAACTGTAGGTTTTAGATGCTGCTGGTATGTAAGTGTAGATTCATTGGTGATGAAAAACATACCACTCACCATATAGAGGATGTTAATAGTGTGAAGGATGTACATATGTGTGTCCAGGGCTATGTGAGAACTCTGTACTTCTGTTCAACTTTGATGTAAACTCAAAACTGTCCAAATTTTTTTGTTAATTTAAAAGAGAATAGTGAATTACATTTAGAAGCATGAGTCTGGTGATTTCACCAAGAATAATTTTAGTGGACCGATGAGCATCAGACCAAATTGGAATAGGCTAGAGTTACAGCAATCCCAGCTCTGTGTTGCCAAGGTGACAAACAGAACCTAGTCCAAGTTCTCCAAGATGTAAGTCATCCACAAATCCATCGCCTGTGTCCTCACCATCATTAGCCAGACTCAAAAAAGAAAATCTCAGGAGGTTCTACATGAGCCAGAAGTACAGGCCTCTGTAACGGTGGACCATGACTACAGCCATGTGCTGCCGGCTCACCAAGCATGAAGAGAAGCTGAAGACAAGAAGCAGTTACAGAAGGAGGGGCTGTACCCACTGCGCAAGTATGCAGTCAAGGCCTGAGGTAGCAAAGGCAATAAAGTGCAAGACTGGGGCTGGGGGTGGGGTGGGGAAAGAACTGACCCTAGAGGGAAATAGTAGAAAAGAGTAGCAATTGAGTGGAGAGGCAGGGACTCAAGAAGCCTTTAATTAGCAAACTGGATATATCAGATCACTTTTGAAGGTCACTAAAAATGATGGATGGGAAGATGGGGGCATAACGTTGAATTCCACCCAGTAGGCAACTGGAGCTTTCCGAGGCCTAGAGATCTAGTTAAACTTGACCTGAATTTCAGTTCTTTGTCCTAAAGCAATAAAAGGAAGTCTTCCCCATGCTCTCTCTATTCTGTTTTCTTCTTTCTCTCTCCTCCAGCTACCTGTCTTTGTCCTTCATCTATAATGTCTACTCTATAATGTAACTTCTACTAGTCTGCACCATTCTCTCATATAGATCAAATACTTTGCAACTTAAGTGTGTCCCATCTTACATCAATGCCATTTCTCTGCCACTGTGTTTTCTGCCTCTTCTCAAAAGTATGCTTATTTTAGGTGTCTCTTCCTGAGCATAACTCAATCATCATAATATCCTAGTGTTTAAAAATGGCCAATAGCACATGAAATGATGCTCACTATAATTATGCATTAGGTAACTGCAAATCAATGCTGCAATAAGATACTTATCCACATGCACTAAAATGCCCACAATAAAAAATACAGTAACCAGTATTGGTGAGGATGTGGAGAAATTGGAATCCCTATAGATCCTGCTGGGAATGTGAAATGGCATGGTCATATTGGAAAACAGTTTGTTGATTCTTCAAAAACTTAAATGTGGATCCAGCAATTCTACTGTAACTTTTATCCCAAAGAAAAAAATAAAAATATCCATCCTCACAAAATCTTGTACATAATAATTGTATAATTATCTATAATTGCCAAAGAGTAGAAACAACCCCAATGTCCATCTAATAAGTGGATCATAAAATGTGGCATATCTATATAATAAAATATTATCCAGTTAAAAACAAATGAAGCACTGATGCATGCTAAAACATGGATGAACTTTGAACACAGTATGCTACATGAAAGGAGCAAGTCACAGAAGACCACACACTATATTCCAGTTACAGGAAATACCCAGGGTGAAAAATACATAAAAGATATATGTAATGAGTCCTTTTCTGTCCTGCCATTCAGCTCCCAAATGACACAGAGACTTCTTACTAGTCATGAAAACTTGGCCTTAGCTTAGGCTTGTCCCATTAGCTCTTATAACTTAAATTAACCCACTTATTTTAATCTACATTCTGTCACATAGCTGGTTACCTCATCTCTCCTTACTGTCCATGCTGCTTCCTCTGCATCTGGCTGGTGACTTTGCCTTCTTCTTCCCAGAGTTCTCTCTCTGCCCAGAAGTCCTGTCTCTACCTCCTGCCTAGCTATTGGCTGTTCAGCTTTTTATTATACCAATCACAGCAATACACCTTCACACAGTGTACAGATATCCCATAACAGACAGAATTAGAGAGGTTACTTAGTACTGGTGTAGTGGGATGGAAATTTGTCACTAATATGAAACTTTAGGAACTAAATGTTCTAAAATTAGATTATGGTAATGGTTGCATGACCCTAAAAATACCTTCAAATATTGAATTTCATACTTAAGTGAGCTTTAGGATATGTTGAATTGTATCTCAATACAACTGAGAAGCTAGACATGTGTAGTATAGTTGCTTGTGTGAGGCAGTTTTGTTGAGTCTGCGATTTGCCAGGTTACACAGTTCTACCAGTGTTCGGTTACATTGAAAGTACAGAGGAGATGGAAGTGAGGGCTTGTCTGAGGTTGAAGATTTGTCCGGCATCTGTGCTGGAAGGGGAAGGGATAAGAAATTAATTATACAGATGGATAGTGACAGGTTAGATAACCCACACAGAAGACTAAAGAAGGCTAATGGTGAAGAGAGAATGGCAGGATCGGTGAACTAAAGATTCTAACGGGGGGCGGGGGGGCATGCTGTTTCATGAAGGCACTTAAACAAGGACTAGGCAGGCATGGGAAGCTGTCTGAATTGACGACTCTGTAGATTCTATCGAAGGTGACGTGACCGAAATGGCATGAGAGAAAAGGCAGCCTAAAACTGAAGGAACTGGGAGGACAGCTGTGGATGTCATCCACCCGGTTGGCGACACTCTCAGAATGATGGCAAGACTGAAAGAAACATCTGTCTTCAGAGGAAAGAAGTCACTTTAGGCCGTTGTGTGCTTTGCTCTTGACTGTCCTCCCCTTTACTCATCGGCATGGACTGTACCTTCCTTAGCTCCCACTTCCTTCCCCTACTCTGCCCAATTTCAAATCCTTAGAGCTACGCCACCACAGTCTAATTCTATGTGGAATTCAGACTTCACTTCCCTACCCACGTTTGCCATGTTTGTATTTAAAGTACTATAATAGTATAAATACATTATGAAACCATGAGACAAGTCCGTAGCTGGAGTCACTGAAGCATGTGTAATAGTCAGCACAGGGATTAGTTGACCAAACAACACACTTGTGGTGGTTAACATGTCCTGATGTTAAGAGGATTTTCTTTTTGGAGGACGTGGTTACTTAAATACAGAGTATTGTATAATAAAGACAGTAATAAATATATTTAATATTTTCCCTAGTATAAATTTATGTATTGCCAAACAGATCTCATAATTTGTTTTTGCAAAACATTGTTTGGGCTTCTCCCTTTTACCCAAGTCATCACCCCTGCTAGCCAAGTGCTCTGATGCTATCCAATCCACATCTCCAACCTTGTAAAACACCATGTGAGCGTTGTTCCCTTACATGTGGTAGAACTGAGTATTTCAACCTATTTTTGTCTTTCACCAGATTTTTCATTTAAATATATGGAACATATTGGTTTTTTAGGCATATGTCAGGCTTTGGGTTGTTACATTTTATAGTGCTGGAGATATATACCCCTAGCCTTAGAACACATTTTTTTCCTAGAAAATCAATTATCTTCACGTTTAAACCTATTTTTTTCAACTTGAAGTAATAGGACACCTGAGAAGGACAAGGAATGTTTTTTAGTATTATGAATTATATTTGCTATTGTGAATGTGTTTCAGCCTGAAAAGGAATCTGAAGATAGAGGTCCACAAGTTCAAACAAAGTTAAGCTCTGGTCATCTAGACAGCAAGGCTCCATTCTCCCATCATAGTTTACCTCTTGAAATCATTGCCATGAAGGATGTTCTTCTGCCTCAAACCCTGGAAACTGTGTTGGTAAGTCCTGGTATTTTATTAACTCATAATTCTTAGAAAGACTATAAAATACACTGATTGGGAAGGTTTAGAAATGCACAAGTTCTTAACGAATACAGAGAAAATAGAGCGCAGTAAATTCTACAGCTGTATGCAAGCTAATGCTTTGTAAAGTGAACTGAATGTTAGCAGCTGCATCATTGGGACATCTGGATCTCGAGTCTTAAGGGCTCCCATCGGCCCTGCCTTGTAGGCATGACAGTTACCTGAAGCCTCAGTGGGGGCAGTACTTCCAGGTCAAAGCTGGAACAGCTACCCACCACAACTGCCTGGATTCAATAGGGAGTTCTAAAGCAAAGACTATACATTACCCAAGTCTACATTGTGCTGTATGCTCAGGACTTGGCTGGAGGCTGAGGTGACATAATGGCCTCAGCTTGACAGCTGATGCAGATACTAAAGATATTGCAGCTGGATTATTGCTAAACACACCCCTTGCAGTGTACCAGCAGGTTCTTTGATCAAGGACAGAGACCCCTGAGGCTGCCTCAATGATGATAGAGCTAGCTCACTAGAAGACTCATTCTGTCTTCTCTCCAAAATCCATAGGTTCTCTCTGCATACACTCTTTGTATCCTTGCTCACCAATCCTAAATGTAGACTAATCCTTATTTTTCAGGTAAAGAAATTAAAAGTATATCATTAATAAGTTAGAGTTAACATGTGCTATACCAAGCAAATATGCCCATAAATTTTTTAATAATAATTTTCTTAATAATCCATTTTAGATTAGCTTATTCCAACTAGTTTAAGTAGATTAAATCAGAAGAAAAACAGAATGAAAGAAAAGTAAAAGTGGAATAAACTAACAGAGACTGAACTCTGATTTTCAATTTCTCTCAGAGTTTGGGTTCCAGATCCAAACTTGGCATCACGGAACAGTCACATACTCAGAAAGAGACGCTTAGCAGAAAGGCATGGTGGGTTTATGGAGTCCAAGCTTTAGAAAGGCAGCTGATTGCTGGGAATAAAGCTACCCACCTCTGTCCTTCTGCCCATCTGTCACTCAGCTTCGCTTTTCTCCCTTTTCTTCTTTGTTGCCCATGATTGTCTCATTCAGCATCCCACTGTCTCTCCATCTCTTTCCGGTCTCCCTGCTCCACACTGTCCCTGCTTCTGCGCCTCTGCCTCTTCATCTGTTCAGTCCTGCATCTTTACCTCTCCCATTTCCCCCTCGTTTCTCCCCAACTTTCCACTCCCACTTTGTTAAAAAGGGCAGTACTATTCCAGGAACTAAGCAAATGCTGGAAATAATTTTAAGGTGGTTATAAGAAGTAATCAAAGCGTATTACTTATTACTCTAGCTTTTCTTCCTAAATTAATAGTAATTTCAACCTCAGCAGTCTTATATAGTTGTTACACCAGATACCGTTCTAGTCAGAGTTGTCTGACCTAGTTCAGTACAGAAAATTCTTCAGTTTCCTATCAGGTGATTTAAAATTTAACTAACAGAATAAGGATTTTATTATTATTACACATGGTCTAGTCTACTAACTTTGAATTACTATTTTGAAAATATTTTCTTTCTAATAATTAATCTATTTTCTAAATATTTATAGAAAAAAAGTTCTACTCCTCCTGATAAGCAAAGCAAAGCTCTGTTAACAAGTACACCATCTTCAGACACAGCTGACTTTGTGGTAAGTGCCAGCCTGTGACCCTTGTGGTATCTGCTTCCTGACTTCTCCTCCCCCATTCATCTGTTTGTATCACACCAAGGGCATTTGCCCATAAGGAGCAATACCTGTACTTCTCTGCTACGTAAACACACTTGCACTGCAAATACTCTATATGTAAGGGAGAATACTGCACCACCAACCAGTGTTTGTTTGGGAGTTTTGTTTAAAGATTTTATTTTTAATTATGTGTATGTATCTGTGTGTGGGTGTGTTTAAAAATAAAAAAGATTTATTTTTAATTATGTGTATGTGGGCATCTGAGTGTGAGTGCCCACAGAGACAAAAAAAAAAAAAAAGGCATCAGATCCCCTGGAGCTGGGTTACAGGTGGTTGTGAACTTACTGACATGGGTGCTGGGAACTAAACTCAGGTCCTCTGCAAGAGCAGTACACATTCTTAATGACTGAACCATCTCTAGCCCCAAACTTTCTCCCCTACCCTTTCCTTCTCTTCCCCCTCCTGCCCTGGCTGGCCTAGAACTCCCTTTGTAGACCAGGCTGCCCTTGAATGCATAGAGATCAGCCCAACTCTGCCTTGGGAGTGCTGGGATCAAAGTCATGTGCTATCATGACCAGCCTTTCTTGTATGTGTAATATAAAATTTAGAATTTTAATTGTGTTTAGCTGTGCATTGAACATTTCTGTATAGCCATCATCTCCATCTAGTTCTAAACTTCTTTTTCATCTTGTAAAACTAAAGCTCCATACCTGTTAAACAGTAACTCCCTATTGAACCCTCCCTGGCCCCTAGCAATCACCTTCCTACTTTCTCTCTGTGAATTTGATGACATGAGGTGCCTCGTATAGTTAAAATCACACATTAGTTACTCTGTTTTTTTGAGGCAGGGTCTGACCCTCCTGACCCAGCCTCCCCAAAGATTATGGGTATATTTCACCATGCCCACCGGTATTCCTCCTTTTATGACTAAATAACTCACAAATATTATGCCTTCAAGTTCACATATGTGATAGCATGTGTCAGAAATTACTTCCAAGGACTGGAGTGATGGTTCAGTGACTGAGATCACTGGCTGTTCTTCCACAAGCCTGGGGTTTGATTCCCAACACCCACATGTGGCTCACAACCCTCTCTAACTCCAGTTCCAGGGAATTCAACACCCTCTTCTGGCCTCCATGGGTACTATATACACATGGTGCACAGACTTAAGTAGCCAAAACACTCACATACATAAAACAAAATAATTTAAAAAACACATAATGTGGGACAGCTCAGTAGATAAGGGTGCTTTCTTATAACCTGAGTTCTATCCTCAAGACTCACACGGTGAAAGGTGAAAACCAACTCCTGAAAGATGTTCTCTGATTTTCATGTGAGTGCAGAGGCATGTGCACACACAACACAATACAACACACACACACACACACACACTCACACACACACACACACGACAATTACTTACATTTTAGATATGAAAACATTCTGTTATAAGATCACATTTTATTTATGTGCCTGTCCTGTCAGTCGGTGGACATTTTGGTCATTTCTACTTTGGCTGGTATGAGCACTTGTGCTAAAAGCATATGCACAAGTATAAGATCCTTATTTTCAGTTCCTCTGAGTCTATATCCAGATGTAGAATTTCTAGATCATGTGGTAGGGACACCTGAAGTTTTCTAGAAAGTCTTTTCTGTAGGGCTTGCCTCTCTCACCATCACCTCACTAGCAATGCACGAGGTCCCGATCCCTGCGCATCCTCGCCAGTATTTGTGATTTTGTATTCTATTTGGCTTTGATCAGAAAGTTATTTATATATTGATTATCCACATTTAAGTGTGTTTTGAAGAATTATTTCCAAATGTAATTAATTACATTTATTCAAATGAAGTTGTTTGTGCATCAAATACACAAGAAAATGCTTCAGTTAGGTAGTGTTTTCAATATGAGTTTAATTACCTAAAGCTAATTGTTTTTGAAACTTTAAAAGGAGTTATATTGTTATATAGATTGATCTGTCTCCAGTGCAAAATGTATCTTTTGAAGAACTATTTCCAAATGTCAGCAATTATGTTAACTCAAGTGAAATTGTTCCTGTGTCAAGTTGGCAAGAAAGTTCTTCAAATGAGGTAACATTTTCAATTTTTTCTTCAACTGCTAAAAAAAATAGTTATTATGAAGTTTCTTGAGACTAACATCCTTTGTGTGTGTAAAGAAGACCCTATTGTTAGATATATGAACTGCAAATACTGTCTCCACTTTGATCAGCTGCCTATTTACTCTGTACATAGGGTCTTTTGAGGCACGACATTTAGAATTTTTCATTATTTAAGTTGTCTAATTTTTCTTTTGTGGCCTATATCTTTGGTATCATTCAAAAAGTCATGACCAAATCAATGTCAGGAAGCTTCTGCCAATGTTTCCTTTCCTTTTTCTTTTCTTTTCTTTTCTTTTTTTCTTTTTTTTTTTTTTTTTTTTTTTGGTGTTTTTCGAGACAGGGTTTCTCTGTGTAGCTTTGCGCCTTTCCTGGAACTCACTTGGTAGCCCAGAGACAGGGTTTCTGTGTGTAGTTTTGGTGCCTGTCCTGGATCTCACTCTGTAGACCAGGCTGGCCTCAAACTCACAGAGAGCCGCCTGCCTCTGAGTGAGTGGGATTAAAGGCGTGCGCCACCACTGCCCAGCCTGCCAATGTTTTCTTTAAAGAGGTGTAGGTCTCACAGTTAGGTGTAAAATCTATTTTGACTTAGTTGCTGTGTGTGCATCTAACTTCACCTTTGCCTGTAGGTACCCAGTTTGAACAGTGCCATGTCCTGATTTTGTTAGCTGAGAACTGTACAAGGGGAAAGTTAAGTATAGTAATTCTAGATTATAAACAGTTTCTTTGGTTTTCTTTCACTTTTTATGACTAGGACTTATTATGTAGTTCAGGCTAGACTCAAATCCAGTCTTAACCTCAAGCTCTTATTGTAACTTCCCAAATGCTTGGATTACAGGCATGAGGCATCATGCCCAAGCAAGACAAAAACATTTCACTCCCAGAACTCAGTGGGTCTCTGATTGTTTTTCATAAATTTCTTGTATACACACACACACACACACACACACACACACACACACACACACACACACTAGTATAATCCAAAATGGGACAGGTTAGGATGACTTATTGACACATAAATGGGAAGGCAATGACTGAATTCAGAAATTGAGTAGCACTTGTTAGAAATTCCTATTGAAACTTCTATGATTGTTTTTATTTATTAATTATTTGGATATGTATGTGTGGTGTATGCATGTATGTTCTCACATCATGTGGGCACAAGTGTGCAGGTGTGTGTGTGTAGTTTTGAGGTTGACATTAATTGCCTTCTCCAGTTCCTTCCCACCTTATGGTAGGTCATGGTCCCTTTCTGAACCCAGAACAACCAGTTTTGGAGCATCTGGCTAGCCAGATTCCTCAGGAATTCTCTGTTTCTTGCCTTTCTGGTTCTGGGATGACATCAGGCCATCACACTTGCCTGACATTTCCATAAGTGCTAGGGATCCACACTCCATTCCTCACCCTTGTTTTTAACCCTGGCTTGTCTTTACTGCCCCCACCCCACCCCCAGACTTCTGGTACAAACAGGCTTTCACCATCTTCTATGGCTTGTCATAGCCCAAGTAGAAGGAGAAAGGCTTATTTTTTGGTTTTTCAAGACAGGGTTTCTCTGTGTAGCTTTGGAGCCTGTCCTGGAACTTGCTCTGTAGACCAGGCTGGCCTTGAACTCACAGAGATCCTCCTGGCTCTGCCTCCCAAGTGCTGGGATTAAAGGCGTGCACCACCTCTGCCCAGCAAGTAAGGCTTATTTTTATGTGTACATGTATTTCAGCATTGGCTAAGGACTCCTGTTAGCTTTTCCTGAGTCGCTTGTCTGCCCTGGTCCATCTGTCATTGCCAGGGAAATGGAAAACTATAATTGTCTAAGCCTGGGTTTCCTGTCCACTCCTGTGATCATAGAACAAGGTTTACAACCAGAAGGATGGTGCAAAACTTGCTGAGCTAACAGAACAAGTTGCCATTCTCCATTACAACTCTTTTCACAGTATTTGGTATTGAACAGAGAAACTGAGATCATCCCAAATTTTTAATTCCATTCCAGATAACTTATTTTTCCAGCCTGTCATTTGTAAGCAGAAGATTTTTTAATCCCAACACTTGGAAGGAAGAAGCAGAGGATCTCAAGGCCAGGCTGGACTATATATCGAAACCCTGCTTCAGAAAAGGAAGCCCTCTTTTTGAGGACATCTTGGAGTGTGATGCTTTTTTATTTTAAGTGTAGGGTGGGGAACTTTAGGAATATATTGAGTCAATTATCTTTATCTTACAGACTGCTCTTTTAGCTCAAATATTTTGTGTTATATCTCTGATTATTGTTTAATTTATTCTTTGGTAATATAAATTTTTAACATCTTGGGAGTTTTTTTATTGATTTATCTTTTTTTCTCATTGTTTATATCCTTGATCTTTCTCACTATATTTTAGGGGTGCTTCCCTATTATTTTCTTCAAAAAACTAGAAATAAAAACCATTTTGTAGCAGATTCTGATCGCAGCTTCTGGATACACTGAAGTTGCCTAGCACTCATTCTGGAAATCAAGTCTTAGGAAAGGTTTCATTTGTAGAACAGTTTCTGGTTCTGGCAAAGAGCAGTGACTGTCTGTCAGCATGGATGTTGGTCCTGTCAGGTCGATTTCAGACCATTAAGTAGATGGTTCAAATACAGTCTGTGTCTGCCCTAGAGACAGATGCTGTGTAGAATGGAACATGAACAACTTTTTTCTTCAGAGATTCTCTTTCTTTAGGAGGAAAGTAAAGTGTTTGGTCTCATAAATATTTCTATCAGTGGAGATTCTGCCCTGTTCAGAGCATATAACAAACTGTGATTACTTCTCCCACTGTTTTTTTCTGACGCCCTGGACTATTAACTTGTTGGAGTGGCTGTGACAAATATTACAAATATTACAAAATACTACAAAACAAGAGAAAATATTCTACCCCGGTCTGAAGTCAGGATGTTAGTAGAGTGCAGCTCCTCCAAAACCACTGCAGGTGAATCTTTCTTCCATCAGGTTACATGCTGGCATTTGTGACTGGGACAGCGTAAGTCTGGTCTGTACCAGTTCTCATATAGCTCCCTTCCCTCTTTGTGTATCTCTGTGCCTTCACACATTTTCCCTGTGTGTCAGCGTCCACGTTTCCTCTTCTTGTAAGGACACAGGTTATATTGAACTAAGGCCTGTCCTAACTTGATGAAATCTGTAATGACCACATTACCAAGTAAAGTCACCTTCACAAGTACTGATGTCTTTTTGAGAAGGGTATGGTTCTGCCCATGATCTTCGTTTCCTTGTTTTCCTATCTAATCAATCTTAGACTCTTTGTTAATCGTTTGTACAGCTTTTTAGATCTGAAGATATATCACGTTTTGTTTAACTCACTGAAAAGAGTTTCTGCTGGAGTCTTCTGACTTCTGCTTTCTATGCCTGGACATGGCTGTCAGTCATCCTGAGATTTGCCTGAACCACAATTCTGGGGATTCACTTCAGAAATCTACTACACGTGCTCCCCAGCCAGTAGTGTTCTCTAATCCTTCTCTCTCCCTCTCTCTCTCCCTCCCTTCCTCCCTCCCTTAATGTGGAGAAGTGAATCCTCCACTACCTCCTATGACAGGGAGTATGGGATTGTTTAGGATCGTCCTTGACAGGACAGGTTTTAATTCTGTCTTCATAGCTGAGGATTCCCCTAATCTAGTTAGAGAACTGGAGGTACAAACAATTTCTTTTAGTGTATCTTCAGCATTACCTCTCAGAGTGCTAACTTCCCCGGTTGTTTTGTGGAACCATGTTGATTTTGTTTGTTTGTTTCAGAAGCTGAAAAAAAGCTTGTCTTTGGATCCTGTGTTGTGGAATTTCTTGTCACAACTCACTCTTTTCCTATGTACTGTCGGAATTTGTGTGTGCATGTATGTATATGTATGGATCTGTGTATATGTGTAAAGATACCATGGCCCACATGTGGAGGTCTGAAGATAGCTTAGGTATTGGTCCTCACCTTCACCTTGTTTGAGAATCCTCTGAAGTTACTTGTAGCAGAGACAATAGAGTCCCCAGAAGTTCATGGACCAGCTGTCCTGTCATGTATAGCATTACACAGCAAGCACCCCTCCTCCTTTCTCTCCCCACTTCCCTACTCTCCACATGAGCCTATGCACAGCGGTTTACGTTCTCTGTATGCTAATGACATATGTGCAGTCATAGTTGATATTGTGGATGTGCGAATGTAACTAAACAATCTCAATTGTCAGTAGTGATTGACAGCTGTGAAATCATTGCTGGATGATATGGCTGACCTTTCAGGCTAACATTAGATTTTTGGACAGCTGAAGGACAAAGGTTCCTTGAGCTTGAAATCTCAGCATCTTCTGACTTATGTTCACTTCATTCAGCTGTTTTCAGCATAGAACCTCTACCCTGAATGGTCAGAAATCTTCCAAGGAGGAAATGGTCTGCTAGCCCCTTTCCTTAGAAAAATTCTCTGTCCTGTGTTTAAGATGGGAGGAGGCTGTTGAAAGAAGTAAGTAAGCAGATCTGGGTATAAAATAGCATTCATACAAAAGATAATATGCATGGTTTAAATAAGAAGTAAATAACACTTTTGTTCCCTTCATTTAGATGATAAGACAGGACATTATAAATACCCACTCCAAAGTGTTTCAGATCATGATTCAATTCATCCTCTCAATAAGTCCTGTCTTCTAGCTGCTTGTTTCATTCTGTGGTGGTTTGAATAGAAATGGTCCCCATGGGCTCATATGTTTGAATATAGGTCCTTCCTATTTGGGAAGGCTTTGGAGGTGTGTCGCTGGGGACAAGCTTTGAGGTTTTTTTTTCTTTTCTTTTTATAAGAGATTCTCTATTCGTTTTACATATCAACCACGGATTCCCCTGTCCGAGCTTTGAGGTTTTGAAAGGCATGTATCATGCTCATTGCTTTCTCTGCCAACTGCTTATGGTTTGAGATGTGTGCCCCCAGCTACTCCTGTTGCCATAAGCCAAATTAAAACCTTTCTTTTTAGAAGTTGCTTTGGTCATTGTGTTTTCTCACAATAGGAAAATAACTAAAATAATTCATCACCTCTTTTTAGTTTTCAAAACTAGCGCCATTATTAAACCATACCCTGGACATGGTGCATAGCTTTCTTTGTTTGAATATTCCTTATTGTTTTCCAGTATGGTTCTATCATTCTAATAAAGAATACTGAGACCACTTTTATTTTCAAGAAGACTGCATTAAATGTAGTACCTGGAGGAATTATGCAATAACAACTCTTTTCCTTTTCAGTTTCCTTCATATGCATCAGAGCTCTGTTGTATTATTAAGGCATCACCAGGAACTAGACAGATGAGAAGTAAAGATGCCACTGTAAACAAAAACTGTTCTCCTCCTAAAGATGTTCCTCCAGGTATGAGCTCAGCATAGTTTTCATATTATATGGAATGTGGTTTTAACAATAAATATTTTGTGTACACAGTAAATTCATTTATAACTTGTATTCTCAAGTTTTTGCATAAAATTGAAAAGAGAAAATTAAAAAAGCCTGAACAGATGTCATAAACTTGAGTAATAACTTTTTGAGGATGCATACTTCATCTTTAGAAAACTTAGCTTATGACTTAAATGTATTTACTTAGGATGCTTCTTCAACAATTTTTGCTGTTTGAATTTTACTTTAGTTGCGTTCTTTTTTTAAGCTGAAGAATTTTTTTTATTCACCTGGTATTGGTTGAGTACTTCTGTGCAAGGCACTGTGCTAAGAATCTTAACATCTCAGTTCCTCACCATTATTATAGTAGATAGAACTGGGTACTGTTACTCCACTTTTACACATTTAAAAAGTAGGAGGGGTTTTTTGTTTGTTTGTTTGTTTGTTGTTTTGGTTTTTCAAGGCAGGGTTTCTCTGTGTAATACCCCTAGCTGTTCTCATTATGTAGACCAGGCTGGCCTCGAACTCACGGTGCCTGCCTCTGCTTCCCGAGTGCTGGGATTAAAGGTGTGCACCACCATGCTAAGAGTAGGAGATTTTAAATGGTAGATATTACCTGAGGCAAATTCAATCATTCAAGGATTCTAAAATCAAAATAAGCATTTTTTTCTAATTCTATGGTAGAGCTGAGGAACCTCTCATGAGTGAGTGGCCAATGAAACAGTTGATATTTAATATATTATGTATATGCCCATGCAAGCTGTTCACTCTTGACTTTTGTCCTACCTTTTCCCAGTGTCTTCTCTGAGCACTCTTCAAGTTCATAAAATTTCTCTTTTTAAATACCTTCCTGATTGCCTAAGTCAATACTACTCATTTTATACCTAATGATTATATTACTGAGGGTTGCTCAGAGTAACAGAACAAGTATCAGTAGATATCTGTCTCCCCTTACATACCCTCAAACACTGTTTAGTACTTCTGAGAGAGGTTCTTTTTAGAGAGTGTGGTGAAAAAGAGATAAAGAACCTTTCCCAATGTCTCTTGTGCTCAAGTATATAAATACATATGTTTAGATAGATAGATAGATAGATAGATAGATAGATAGATAGATGAGGTATTTTTATATGAGAGGAGACTAAATACAAGAATTAGTCACATGATTATGGAAGTTCCAAAGTTCTGTGACATGCCATCCACCTCTTGGAGAACCAGAGATGCCAGTGGCATAGTTAAGTCAAAATGCAAAGGTTTGAGAACAAGGGGTGCCAGTGGTGTGACTCAGCCAGGAAGAACAAGGAGCAGTAGCCATGAATGCTTGGAGCTATCCTGTCCTGAAATTTCTCCTGCTGAACCAATGAGTCTATTAGTTTTTAATTCAACCTCACTCAGGTTTCCAGGACATAGGCAAAGATAGCCAGATTTTTTTTTTTTTTGTCAGAATGTAACACAAATGGCCTGTAACCCAGTTCCAGATAGAGCTGGTTCCCTTCTGAGCCTTTATGAGTTGGACTGTCGCGGTCTGCATTTCTTTTCACATTCTCTGGAGTTTTCTAAACACCCACTAGAATGGCCAATTAATCTCTGCTTACATATTCTTTAACCCACAGCTCCAGATTCCTCTACATTCCTCCCACAAAACAGTTCCAAATGCCCAAGAACTGCATGGTCACATTTATCACAGCAGTGACCTCACCTCTGGTCCCCACTGTTCTGTATGAGTCACTTTTCTAGCTGTGACCAAATACCTGACACAAAGCAACTTAGAGGGGAGGAGTTTATTCTGGCTCAGTGTTTAAGAAGTGCAGTCAATCATAGTCTAGAAAGCATGGTGGCAAGGGCACGGGACAGCTGGTCACATTGTGTTTGATGTGAGGTAGCAGAGAGTGGACAGGATGTAAGCCTGAGCTATAAAACCTCAAGGCCAGCCCCCTAACTACCCAGTTCCTCCATGAAGTTTCCATTTCCTATAAGTTTTACAACTTTTCAAAATAGTACCACCAGCTGGGGAGCAAGCATTGAAATACAGGAACCCATGAGGGACATCCAAACCATAGCACCATGACACCACTATCACTGTGTAAAGTAGTCTATAAATTCATGTGTAGCAGCTTTCACAGAAGTGTTATATGTAAAAAAAGGCATATCCATCCACATCTGTAGTGTTCACCCTGTAAGGAGAAAACATTGCCTTGTGCATGATAAAAGTTGTAGTGTAACCAGCCTGCTGCCACATTGCTGACTGAGCACTTCAAGCTGTACTACTATAAGAGTGCCAGTTAGGTCCGTGTTGATGAGCCTGTGCTCCCTGCTACCTCATTACTTTAAGTACAAGGACAGCCAGGATACTAATCAGCTTCCTTCCTCTTTCCCCACCCTTGTTCTGACAGAGGTTGCTAGGGAAAGAGACTGACTGATATTCACAGCATTGATTGTCCTATCCACTTAATTATTAAAACTTCTGCTCTGCTGAGGTCACCCTTCGGTGCATATTTGTATGTCATACAAATAGTTTCATGGTTTTTGCCCATTTAGAGAATTTTATATAATGCCTCTTCTCATATGTCCTTTTCATCTATTTTTCTAATTGTATTCTTCCAAGTCTCAACCATCTATCCAAATCATTGGTTACCACCTATGAATTGGTATACATCCAACATTTGATCATTCCTCCTTCCAGCAAAGCAAACAACCAGGTACACCACTCAAAGTCCTGCCCCTGGGGAAGAAGATTTCTCTTACTGTTTTTTTGTTTGTTTGTTTGTTTTTGTTTTGTTTTGTTTTCTCTCCTGAGGTGTATCAGATGGGCTGATCAATCTGTAGACCAGATCTGATCTTTCTTTTTCCTGGCCAGTCAACTGTAGAGCACTTCTCGTGACCTCTTAAGTGTAGACTGGATGAGAGAAGATAAAGTAGTTAAAGTAGGAGCTTTTGGCACTTGGATCAGTTCTTCATGTGACCTACTTGTGCCTTTAGTGCATGCTTGAGTGTAATCTTATATATATCAGTTTCATTGGGCAATGAAGACCTGGTCTTCACTACGGTAGCTCAGTAACACAGTGGCCCAGTGTTAAGGCCCGTTCACAAGCAAAATGCTGTTCTTCAGTGTTTAAGTATTTATCCACTGTGTGGTAGTTGAACTTGGCTTTGAAATTCTAAGGGCCATACTGTTCAACTCCAAGGTCCTACCAAAAGATCCAGACAGCATCTCTGTCTGCCAGGGACACTTAAAGCACCACTGGATTTAGTGGACCATGTAAGTTTAAGTGTTTGAGCATCTTGCAACATAGTTTGGATCTGTTGTGGAGCCTCTTGTTCTGAGCCTCGTGTTGAATCTAGTAATTCTTTTAGGTCACTTGGTAAATGGGCTAGAGTAGCACACACAAATCAGATACATGTTGACAGCAAAATCCATAAGAGCCCATGAAGGAGTATGCCTTTTCCAGTTCTAGGAGGGCCCAGATACAACTATGCCTTATTTTAGGAGTTACCATTCACAGTACAGGACCCCTAGGAGTCTTGAGCTAGAAAACCCTTAGCAAGCCAACAGTTCCACTTCTAGGAATATGCTTGTGTAATAATGATGTCTATGGCTGGGCAGTGGTGGTAGTGTACGCCTTTAATCTCAGCACTCGGAAGGCAGAGGCAGGCTGATCTCTGTGAGTTTGTGGCCAGCCTGGTCTACAGAGCTCGTCCAGGACAGGCTCCAAAACTACACAGAAAAACCCTGTCTCGAAAAACCAAAATAATAATAATAATAATAAAGATGATGATGATGATGATGTCTATGTATGTTCATGAAAAGATAGAGACTAGAGCCAAGTATAGTGGTGCACATATTTAACTCTGGCACTTGGGAGGCAGAGGTAGCTAGATGGATCTCTGCGCATTTGAGGCCAACCTGCTCTGTGTAGCAAGTTTCAGGACAGCTAGGGTAACATGACCTGTCTAAAAAATCCAGAATATATACTAGAATATTCACTGGTCATGATAGTTCCAAATCAGAATCTAGCCAGATGCACATGAATTAAAATAGGTAAGTAAACTGTAGTATATTCATTCAAGTGCTACATAGTAATAATCAAACAATATATAGTGAGACAAAACTGTTGTGCTGGGTTATATTAATAAACTTCACATAAGGTATTAGATACTCTTAAGAAATGTATTTAATATTATTTATAAGTGTGTAGCATAAGCCAGGTAAACTAAACTCTAAAGGTATTGGGAATGAATGCCCTCATTGGAGTGAAGATATTAACTAAAGAAGTTGTTACGGGTAATTCTACATGCTAGTTACACTAGTGTGTTACATTTGTGAAAAAACCTCAAGCTGTACATAAGTGTACTTTTTGTGTATATGTATGTTGATAAAAACTTTATTAATAAAAATAGGAAAACTATTAATCCTTTATATGTCTGTCATATTAGTTTATGACATCAGATATTGTCAAAATTTGGGGATTAAGTAACAAATCCAAACCAAAATGAACCTGGGAGAATCAATTGTTCATAGCTGGCAATTTAATTTATAGAGTCCTTGATGAATGTTGAGCTGATGCTGCCATCTCCTGGCTTATTTCTAGGCTCTTACCCTAACTAAGAGCAGCCTCCTCACCTAAGTGATTGCCCTTTGACCTCTGGCTACTTGTGTCTGCCTTTAGTTTATTAAAAATAGCAAAGCACCAAGCTAACTTGTGGTCCTGTTATTTAAAATATATTCAACAGCCTATTCTTAGCATTGGCATTTAAAGTTTTAGCTAGTTTGGCAGTAATATAATCAGGGCTACAGTGTAAAGTTCATTTTGATAGTTTGGGCCCTGTTCAGTATGACTGAAAAGCAACTAGTACTATGTTGATTAAAGAAAAAATTTGGTTCAAGGAAACAACAACAACAAAAATAATATGTTAGGGAACACAGAGTGGTAAGTAGGCTCTGAAAATGGTGACCACTAGGTAGAAGGGACCTCAGGAAATGTCTAGGTCAACACTTCTCGGTTGTGGTCTTCTAACTACCAGGACAACTGAAAACCTGGTAAGTTACAGGTGCTTGAGAAAAGGCAGAGGAATCTGAACTGTGTTAAACTTTCTAGGTGATTACAGTAAACACTAAAATTTGAGAGCCATGTCGTTTTCTATCTTTTTCATTCTACAAATGACAAAATTATTTTACCAGATTGATGTGATTTTTGTCCTAGTTTACACAGATAATTACTGGCCAAATCAGAACTAGATCCCTGAACTATATGAGCCTAAAAGAGGATACTTTCAGTCTTTACTCATATAACCATATAATCACAGACAACAGCACTCCCCTTCTCTTTCTCTCTTGGGGAGAAGCTTGAGATTTTAGATAATGATATCAGGTAGAAATAGCACACAGACACACAACAGATGAGGTGGAAATAATTCTTTGTAAGTATCAGAGAGATGGTAATAGAAGTCATTGGATAATGGTACATTCCGATATTCAAATTCTGACACATGAACAAATTCCTTAGAAGCCTATGAATTTTAGTATGCTCTCTGTAAAACTTGTTAAATAGTTGTTACCTCAAGGAATTGTGAGGCTTACAGGTAAGCTATGTAAAATATCTGGAATATAATAATCACTCATTATGAGGCCTGAGAATATAGCTCAGTGTAGAACACTTGCCTGGTATATGTGAGACCCTGGGTTCAATTCCCAGAACTATAAAAAGAAATCATCCAGTGTGCAGTGATGATTTGCCTTTAGATGTTTGATTAGATGCTCAAGTTTAGCTGAAATCTCTCATTTAAAAACCTTTCCTTGGTTTTGATTAAATTGCAAAAAGTCTAAAATATATGTGCAGTTGGCTGTATTTGATGGTAAATTTCATTATGCTATCATGTGAAGAAGAAGTTATCCAGTAAGTGTATATAGTCGCAGACAGGCATATTTACTGCTCTAACTACAGGGGTGAAGTCAGTACTTTAGAGGAAAAGAAATCAACATATTTTGACAACGTGAAGAATTCTCAAGCCTGTTATCTGTAAATATGGAGGTTCTGTAGTTGACTGAGTCGTTTGGGAAATACTTTTGGAATCTGAATGTCATGCTCTAGATTGTTAGTTGCTGAAGTTTATATAGTTACCTCCTTCAGTCAGTTAATAATCTGATAGAAGATATTAGATAGCTAAAACAACTCTGAGGGAGGTATTTGTGCTTTAATAGAAATGTATATATGATTCTATTAGGGTACACAAGGCAGGTGGAATTAATCTGGTGGATGATCTAAGGCCCATGGAGAATCTTGGGTATAGGCCCTCTAGAAAGAAGTATCAGTGTAAATGTAAGCATAGAGACCTAATGTTCTGTCAAAGAACTGAAATTAGTTATGCCTGCCACCCTTGGAGACTAGACTTTCAAAAAATGTTAACTTGTTTTGGGAGGTAGATGATGGAGAACGTCTGAGGTCATGCTCACCTTTTATCTTATTCTAGTCAAAGTTACCTTTTACTTGATCATTCTGTCAAGAAGGTTTGGATTTGGAAAGAAGTGTGCTGAAAGTAAAAAGGCTGGGTGTGACCTTTGTCAAAGTCCGTATGAACAGAGTTGGGAAAATAAAGACCTGAACCAGTGTATCTCAAAGTATGCTACTCAGACCACCTAGATGTTTATAAATAATAAGAATTCTCAGGTTATTACCTCTGAAGTCTGACTCAGGAATTCTGAGAACCAGTCTAAACAGTTAACTTAGTAACTAACCAGTTGCTTGTGTGAGTAGTAAGAAAGGATGATCAGAAAATAATGCCCAGATCTCTAGTAATTTCAAGTTCCAGAAGTGAGGCGTGATAGTTTATGACTGGGAAAATAAAGGTCATATCCCTGAAGGTGCATATGAAGTCTGCAAAGGTGAAGTGAAGATGAGGCTGGGAAATTACCTAGAAGCTGGTGGTGGTGGGGTGGGGTGGTGGTTGGGTGTAAATACAGAGAAGTCTTCAGTCTTTAGTGAGTAGATGACATCTAAGGTTAGTACATCCAACACAAGGAGCAGTGGGACATAGTAAAGTTGGCTTCCCCAACTAATGATTTGTGAACCACTTGGAGATCATGTTAAGATAGAGCTTTTGCTACAGCACCGTTAGAACAGTACCAAAGGACCCTCGTTACTGTTAGATGCTGCTGTTGCTACGGATCCCCAGATGGGACTCCACTTTGAGAAGCACACTAACTTAACTGCACATCTCTTTCCTGGTTGTCTGATATTTAGGTCCCTTACTCGGAGATTCTAATTGTCATGGAGGCAGGACTGTGATAGATAGCAGGGTTTTCTGAGGTGCAACAAAATTACCGAACCACCTGGTATAGTCTAATCAGGATGGGGTGAGATATAGTATAATCTAATCAGGATGGGGTGAGATGTATCGAAATGGAAATGTGACAATGGGAACTTGGTTAAGATGTAGTCTCCCTTCTGGATCTCCTGGTGTAAGCCCCGAGAGGAAAGCCCCAATAGTGCCGTTTTGGTAAGAAAGTGGGTTCAACTGCAGCCAGGAGAAGGGGAATGCAAAGGAATGGTAACGGGGAGAATGTGAGGGGCTGTCTGAGCTGGGCCTGAGCAGGGAACAAGGACACAAAGCGCAGGGACAGAGTTCCTCCAGGCTACAAGGTGAGACTCAGATCCACAGAGACCATTGTCTGTCTTTGTCAGGCTCTCCTCTAGAATGTTACTGAGCAGGTCTCTGTGTCTCCAGAAAGAACTTTCAGGAAGGGGTGGGTGTGATGCAGACGTGAGTGCTCTCACCCTTGGGAATTGGTTATTAGTAACTGCTGGACACTTGCTTCTGTACAAAACAATGTGTTACATTTTCTCTAGATATTATAATGAAGACGAATGGCAGAACATAACAGCCGTGGCTGAATTTTCACTGCACTGAAGATGTGAGTGTAAAGTAAAAAGTCCTATCATATAAGCAGAATGTCTGCCTGAAATGATACAAAATGAAAAGGTCTCTTATTATTTGTGATAAACTGTGTGGAAATCTCATTAATGTTCTTGTCATTTTCTTCAGTCGGTTAAGAAGAGAGACATTCTCTCATATGCTTCATATACAAGTATTTGTACTTTAAAATATGAACCAACTAGGTGTTATTAGAAGACCATGTGGCCTGGAGAGGTGGCTCAGTGGTTAAGAGCACTGGCCACTCTTCCAGAGGTCCTGAGTTCAATTCCCAGCAACCATATAGTGGCTCACAACTATCTATAATAGGATCTGATGCTCTCTTCTGGCAGGCAGGTATACATGCAGAGCACTCATACATAAAATATAAATACATTTTTTAATTAAAAAAGAAGACCATGCACTAAAATATAGGTGGTTTTCTGCTCATAATGAGCTTTCATGAGGGCACTGTATAATTTCCTTTGTTTTTGTCCCCAGATCTGTCCTTTGTACGGATCAAAAGTAGTAAAGTTGTTGAAGTGCTAAAAATGAAAATGATTATATTACAAGCTATTTTTAACAGAACTTAATTGAAACCACATGAGTGAGAGACCTAATTCCAGGTCTGACTAAAAGAAACTCTACACTCAAAAATTGCTGAAGCAGGAATATATAATGTGTACAGTCAATCATACACTAAGTATTTAATATGTTACCTCATCTCCAAAGTAGCTTCGACACTATCTATAGGACTGTGATTATGCTTGCTTTAGTGTTTTCATAGTCAACTTGCGGCATCTGGACAGTGCCCATCCTAAGAAGACAGCAACCCTGTTGTCAGTGAACAGAGTACGCTTGTGTAACGTGGTGAGATTTTGACCCTGATGTTGTGACTAAGGCTACATATAAAAGCAAGAACCAGCGTTTCAAAGCTGCTCCCATAGCAAGGAAAGGCATAAAGTCTTCTATTTAATCTGAGGTTTAATAGCCATACAATATTTCTTTTGAAATAGAAGTCCTACGAAAACATCCTTGTAAATGATTTGACAAGGTCTAAGCCACTAGCGAAGCTATTTTTTTACTCTGACTTCATCTGGAGGTGAACTCTGAAAATACAGAAGAGAATGTTAGTGATGGAGGATGCAACAATTTCAGACTTGTTTTCCAGATCACTGTTCAACTAAGTCAGCAACTCTTGTGGTGGTTTCAGAAGCAGAAATACTGTGAACAGTAGGGGAATGAGGACTGAGACAAGGTCTATTCCTTGCCTTCACAGTTTAATCCAGGAAAAAGAGTGAATTACTTGGTGCTTTCTAATCCAATGATAGGTTCCTGTGAGCAACAGTGACACCTGACTTGTGGACTGGGACTGGGTGGATTAGAGGACATAGGTATTTGACTGCTGTATATTGCTAATAAGGAAAACAGAGCTCTCTCTGGAGGTTAGTCCTTCACCAGGTTATTTTAGTTAGTAGTTTAGGTTAGTTTAGAAGTGGTGGGTGCTCGGTTTAGGAGGCAGTGTAGTGTGAGCCCAGGATTTCCCGTTTTCAGGAGCAGCCCGGGGAAAGGTGAGAGGGAAGAGCAAGTTGGAACTGATGTTCAAGGTTTGGGAGTGGAGGACATGACCTTCACTAAGTTAAGAGAAGGGAGACAGAGGGGCCTGTGGCTGGCAGTCATGAGAAGTCCAGAGAGGATTCTTGTTTTTACTTCTCAGGAGAAGGGTGGATTGAACCTTAGACCTGTGGGCACACCTTCAGCTTTCATTAACCCTTCCTGAAAGAACATGAAAAAGGATGTCATTTCTTTCTGGAAAGAGAAGGTCTCCACCTTTTTCTTCATGGTTCCCATGATTTTATAACAACTAGCTCAGTACAGTGGCATACCTGTAATCCCAGCTACTGAGGAGGCTGAGGTATAAGGATTGAGAGTTCCAGATCAGCCTAAGCACCTTATCAAGAGAAAAAATATGAAAGGGCTGGTGATGGATGTAGCTCAGAGGCAGAGTGCTTGCCTGGAAAATGAAAGGCCCTCGGTTCTATCCCCAGCACTAAAAGAACCTGGACCACTTTGCCTCATCCTATAACTAATTAAACTAAATTTCATTAATTTAAAATACATTCAAATTATACCCCAAAGAAAATCATCTCAGGTTTCTCTTTGAAAAACCTAGTTAAGAGGCTGAATAGGCCGGGCGGTGGTGGCGCACGCCTTTAATCCCAGCACTCGGGAGGCAGAGCTAGGCGGATCTCTGTGAGTTCGAGGCCAGCCTGGACTACCAAGTGAGTTCCAGGAAAGGCGCAAAGCTACACAGAGAAACCCTGTCTAGAAAAACCAAAAGAAAAAAAAAAAAAAAGAGGCTGAATAGATATCTCAGTACCCAGCACCCACGTCAGACAGTTCAAGTCCCAGAGGACCTGACACACTCTTTGGCCTCCACAGGCACCTGCATACACATGGCTTACACACACACACACACACACACACACACACTTAAGTTTTAAAACTCTATTGTAGGTATAATGTCACTTCTACTTTTAACTGGAATGGGCAAGTTTTCACCTGAGGGATAGTTTCCTTAATTCCTGTTGTGTACATAGCATTGTGTCTTTCTACAGTGTAAAGGATGTGATGATCAGACTCCAGGAAAAAGTTATTTTCAGCTTCTCTATTCATTTTTTACTTTCTAGCCTACATTTAGAAATGTTAATCCCTCTTGCATCTTAAATCTTTCTTTGATGTTCTTTTAGCTGACCCATTGTTCTTCATGCATTTACATTCAGGTATTTTAGTGTTTTTCTTACTCTTACCAACCCCAGCAATCTCTCTCTCTGTCTCTCTCTGTCTCTCTGTCTCTCTCTCTGTCTCTCTCTGTCTCTCTCTCTCT
>CABHPP010117268.1:0-26968 GCA_902168425.1 Peromyscus attwateri | reverse complement strand
AGAAGAAGAAGAAGAAGAAGAAGAAGAAGAAGAAGAAGAAGAAGAAGAAGAAGAAGTTGTTGTTGTTCCAAATGGAGCTGAGCATGTGAGTACAACATAGAACAGGACCCACGCAGTCAGGGAAAGGAGCTGGCATGTCTGGGGCTGGACTGAAAGGCTGTGAAGCTGGGCAGACTGCGACGCCTCTTAGTCCATTCCTGTCTGCGGGGCTCCATGCTGAGTGGATCCAAAGATGGTTTCCCTGGTGCCCCTCAGAGCGAGCTTGGCACCGGAGTGGTGAAGACTCCTCACATGTATCCTCAGCTACAACTCCAGCAGGTTTGGACTCACCCTACTAGCGACTCGGGAGGAAGGAAGTATCTGGAGCCTCCGATGGAGGAATGAGTGGGTAGAAGGTAGACTGGACTCAGTCAGGCAGAGGGTCATCTGGCTGGGTGAGTAGACCTGATTCTCTTCCCATGAACACAGGTGAAACTCTTGGGTGGTGTTTCATTTCAAAGCCATTTAAGTGGAATCTCACGAGGCAGTTTCTGTTGACTTTGTACACAATGAGATTTTAATGTTTACCCAGGCTAAAAGATAGGCAGGAAGGACCATTTGTGTGGATGTTAGAAAGTCGAGGCACAGTGTTACCAGGAGTGCAGAGGAGCAGGGAAGGAGAATGTGACCCGTCACAGAGCTGGAAGAGAAAGGGAACTGGCGGCAGAGAAGCCGATGACTGATTCCCTTCAAACAGTAGAGATTAAGCAGAGATTACCATGGAACTCTCCAGTCAAAATTAAAGGGCACTGGGGAGACAGGGGGGGGGGGCCCAGGGAGCAGAGACTGTTTCCAAGTGACAGTGAAGGTGACCCTCGGGAAAGGAGGATCCCTGCGGGGGGCAGTTCAGTGGGAGCCTTGGGGGGAAACTTGGGGCGGCAGCTAGAGCTTCAGCACCATGTAACAACACATCTGGAAAGCAGGTTCTCTCTCTCTCTCTCTCTCTCTCTCTCTCTCTCTCTCTCTCTCTCACACACACACACACACACACACACACACGCACATGCACACGCACACACACATACGCACACACACACACACATGCACACACACACACACACACACACACACACACACACACACACACGCTTACTAGCACAGGGGCCTCAAACTCCCGGCAGACAGCTCTTCTCTGTGTACCTGCCCTCCCAGCCTCCTTCCCACTCACCTGGCCCCACAGGTTCCCAGCTTCACCGCCTCTATGTAGATCCCCTCATGGATCGGTTATATCCTCCCCATGCACCAAGTATCCCCTCACCTGCTACCTCCCCCAGGAAGCCTTTCCTTTGTCAGGTGGCGCCTGCTTTCCCACAGTGTGTCTCTTCTTGACTCTCTTATTTCTGCCTGGATTCCCAAAAATGCATGGGCTTGTCTGAGTTCCTGCTCCAGTCAGGCATTCAAGGACCTCTTTCACCTGTGTGTTCCCAGAGCCAACAGATGTTGAAATGCATCACAGTCAATGTAGACTTGAGACAAAAACCCCACCCTGGCATGCCTTTAGAGCATGGTTCTCAACCTGTGGGTCATGACCCCTTTGGAGGCCGAATGACCTTTTCACAGGGGCCACACATCAAATATCCTGTGTATCAGATATTTACATTACTGTTCATAACAGTGGCACTACTACAGTTATGAAGTAGCAATGTAAATCATTTTATGGTTGAGGTGACCACAGAGTAAGGAACTGTATCAAAGGGCTGCAGCATTAGGAAGGTTGAGACCCACTGCTCTAGCGAGCATGAGCTGGGCTCTGGAGCCAGGCAGATCAGAGCAAGACCTATCACTTGCCTCCATCACTAGTCAGGGGACTTAGAACAACCTGACTCATTTCTGCTCTTTGGTTTCATCGTCTGTAAAATGAGCAAAAAAGGACCTTCCTCAGAGCAACCTAGTGACAAACAGCCATTGTATGCTCTCTCGATGGTTTGTCCCAACACGCCAGCTGTGACTCCAGGTCCAGGTTAGTGGCAGCATGAGCTTCTGGGATTTCCAGAACTCTCTCATCCCTAGGAGCCATGTGTATCTACATGGAAGTCTTTGGTGACTCCATATGATCTCCGTGCTGAGCTCTGTCTGTCCACAGGGATGCTGGGAGGCTGGCTTGGGAGTAACAATCCTGCTGCCTCAGCCTCTTAAGTGTGCCTAGGTCTACAAGGAGGGTCTGGGGAGTCTGGAGAAGAAAGCCCCTGCCTCTGTGGATGGTGAGGAAAGGGTGAAGAAGTGGGAATTGTCATCACAGGGGGGACTGACTGCCCCAGCAGGCAGCCAGGAGTTCAGCACGCAGCAGTCATGAGTGCAAGGTGCCTGGTAATCTGCATTCAGCAGATGCAGGTGTTAGGGAGTCCAGAAGGCCAGCAGCCCAGTCCATGCTCTTCCAATACTGACGCCAAGTCTGCGGTCGAAACTTCTCCACAAAAGTGGGTTACGTATCCCAGAAGAGTTCATCTTACTCTTCAAATAAATGCTTTCTTTATTTTTTTGCCCCAACGATTTTGTTGGCTGTTTTTCTGAAACATGTATTGTGAGTTCTGTTGGAAAGCAAGTTATCTTTAGAAAGTCAGTGTGGACCCGGGAGATGCAGCCCAAACCAGCCCAGGAATAGAGCAGGCCCAAGGAACAGCAGCTCCTGCTGTTCTCTGAACTTCCCTCACAGATGGGGTAACCAGCTCCTCAGAGCCACACAGAGAGCACCAAGGTAAACAGGTGCAAGCTCATCACACCCTGCTCCATAGTCCTACCCATGATTCTCTGAGGACAATGCCAGACAAATGCAGCCAGAAGCCTCTTTCATAAGAGTCAGAGGGGAAGAGGAAATGATGGTCACAACTTTGCTGGGAGACTGTTGGCCAAGTGTGGCCACTTGAGACCAAAAATTGGCATGTTTTATAAACTGCATTACAGATAGACAGAGAGGAGTGGATTGAAGACTTGGACCCAGAAAACAGACACCACACACACACACATACAGACACACACACACACCACATATACAAACACACACCACACACACATAAATATATATATATATATACACACCACACACACACACACACACACACACATATACACACCACATACACACACACACACACATACACCACATATACAAACACACCACACACACACACACACACACACACACACCATACATCTCATAAAACTGGGCATGGTTCCACCTCTTGAGGTAGGAATTGAGATCTTTCTGACATTACAGAGAGAAAACTCAGCTATTATGCACACATAGTTATCTTCCCAAGTAGTGGGAAGTTCGGAGAGGAGATCAGAAACACTTGAGAATTTCAGGGTTTGTTTAGTTCCTTACCCCCACTGTCCCCAATCCTCTTTAACTGAGGTCCAGAAAAAAGAAATGAGTCACTTACACTCACAGTGACACTACCTGGTTCCCTTTACTTTCAACACACGTAGAGAAGTTATACAGAATATATTGGCTTGAGTGAGCAACCCCTGGAATGAACTGTGGTGGGTGAGACAGACATCCCAGACTCCCTCCTGGCCCATCTCTCATAAGAGCCTGTCCCTCGGGGACCCCCGGACACACCCAGAATCTGGTTGTACACGGGGTAAAACAACAACAAGAAACCAACCAAACAGCCGTCCTGAGCTCAGCTGGTCATGTGAGATCTTGAATTGTGGATGCGCCACAGCTGCTTCAATAGCTGCTCCCCACGTGTGCCACTCCCTTGTTTTAGTTTGGGGACGTCTGTGGGGTCAGGGAAGATCTATCTCTTTGCCTTTCTACTGGTGACTCCAGTGCTTTGGTTCGGGGGTTGTTGGGGCTGACTGGAACAGCCACTGAAGGCTCCTGTGTAAAGTGACCTACCTCCCAAAGCAGAGACTTCATGAGCTCTAAACTTGTCTTGTGGAGGTCGGTGCTCTGTGGCTATTAAGTATCCACCAAAGGTCGACGAGGTGAAGACGCCAGCACTGTGCTGTTTGGAGTTGGTGGGGCCTTCAAGTGGAGTCTCATGGAAGGTCTCTGGGTCAGTGAAACCGTGCTCTGGAGAAGGACTGTGGGACTTCGGCCCCTTCCTCTTCCTCTCTTTCACTTCTCAGTCATGAAACGAGCAGTTTTCCGCCACCATGGGCTCCCACCACGGTGTGCAACTTTGTCATAGACCTAAAAGCATCACCACCCACCAACCGACCATGAATAAAACCCCCCAGAGCTGTGGGGGCAAACTCTTCTCTCTGTAAGTTGGCTTGCTTGTGGATTTTGTTCTAGAGATAACGCACAAGTAGCAAGCACAGTAGCTATTCAGGAAAAAGCACAAGATAGAAGTCCTGCATTCAAGCTGAACCTCCGAAATTAACTCAGTGAGGGTGGCCAGAGGCCCACTCCCATTTGGGGGCCTCAGTTTACTCAGAGGTGGGAAACCTGTGGTGAAGAGACTCCAAGGAAGCCACCAGGGCCCAGTGGGATCCCTTCCCTTCAAGTATGTGCAGGATTTGTAACGGTTTCTAAGCAACAGACCATGGCATGCAATGGGATGTCACTTTTAAGCACATGTGACACCCATCTTAACAGAGGCCCTGCTAACTGCTAACTCCCTGGCTTTGATGGGAGGAAGCCTCCAGTGGCCTCCAGCTGAGGACACATCAGCAGCCATCACTGGGCAGGAGAACTTGGAAGTAGATCCCTCCCCTAGTCAAACTTAGATGAGACCCTACCTTGGCCCATAGTTAGATTAAGGCCTGCCAGGAGGCGCTGAGACAGGAACTCCTCTAGGCTGCACCTGGATCCCTGATCCACCAAAGCTAGGGGATAAGGCACATGTTGTTTCGAGGCACTAAACACGTGGCCATTTTGTGGGGGGCTATCCCACCCCCACTTTTCCCCAGGGTACTCTTGAGTAGGAGCAGGAGGAAATATTAGATAAAAGTAAAGAGAGGAGAGAAACAGATAGAAAATACAGGATAGCCTCAGGAGGGCCTGGATCCTAATCCATCAGGCCCTGACTGTCTCTGCCCTAGGGTATTTATAGAGACGCCAACGGGTGCAGCAAAAGACCTCCCCCCAGCACAGCCAAGTGCAGACCATCTCAGACACCTGCACTCAGGCCCGTGGTCCAGTTATCCCCTCTATGCGGACCTGCAGGGTAAAGCCACTAGGAAACCCAAATGGGCTCCAACACCATTTGTTATGCAGCCAAACATCTCTAATCCAATGGCGCAGTGAGCACCTTAGATACATACTGTGAGCATGAGAACACACTGTGCACCTACCGGCATTACATTACAGTGCACAAATCCAACATGGACAAACACGTGATAGCTGATGTCACATACTGGGTTGAGGATCTGCGTCTTTCTGTAACTCCAGGCCACTTGTTCTACATTTAAATTCTCACTTAATTAGACCTCTTTTCCTGGCTTCTTGCTACTGCAAATACCACACACACACACACACACACACACACACACACACACACTCACACACACACACAGACATGCACAGACACAGACACACAGACACAGACACATGCACACAGACACACACACACACACACACACACACACACACACACACACACACACACACGGGCGGGTATTGCCTGCATTATACCAAATTCAATCAGGGACCAACTGGAAGTAAAGTGTCTCCAGCAGGAAAGAGCTTTCCTCTGAGAGACCCTGAGGACCTGAAGCAAGAGGCTTTGGTATGATTATCTGATATTGTTGGTTCTGAGAGGAAGAGTCAAGAGATGAAATACCAGATAAACTGATCTGATAAGGATCCTCCATTTTTGCACATGTGTGTGCTTGCATGCATGTGTTTGTGTGTGTCTGTGTGTGCATGTGTGTGATATAAAAATGAAGGGGAGAAGGTAGATTATTATGATGAGAAAAAAAGGTACATTATTGAATCTACTTTAATCCAAAAACAACTATTAATCTTACATATTTTACATTGGTATGGATTTTAGTTTATTGATACAATTTAAAGTTCATTTTGTTATGTGTATATTTCTACTCTTGTTTAAGATATTTTATCTATGCAATTCATTGTAAGTATAATTAAGAGACACAGATTAATAGTCATCTATAATAGTCAAACTTATAGTTGTGTTAGTTAGGTTTTCTAGGTATACAAAGATATATTTCAGGTAGGTAATCTTCAAACACTTCAAACACCTACAGAATATGGCATTTAAAATGTTGTTGTTGGGGTTTTTTTGGTTTTTGTTTGTTTGTTTGTTTTTTGGTTTGTTTTCGAGACAGGGTTTCTCTGTGTAGTTTTGGTGCCTGTCCTGGATCTTGCTCTGTAGACCAGGCTGGCCTCGAACTCTCAGAGATCCACCTGCCTCTGCCTCCCGAGTGCTGGGATTAAAGGCGTGTGCCACCACCACCCAGCTAAAATGTTTTAATAACTTAGAATTTTCATGAGAGTGAGACACATCTGCTCCTGGTAGCACCAATATACTCCAGAAAAGATAATGGGCATCGAAGAAACTCCATATGGAGTTTGTTTTTTTATGGCAAAAGCTGGCCATGTGGGCAAGAAACTGCCCTTGCCTCAATTGCTGACAGTTACTGTCCAAACTGGACCAACAGGACACAAGAAAGAAACTGACTGCCGAACTTCACCAAGACAAGGTAGGACAGTCCTTAAAACAAGGTGTGTGGGTCTGTTTCTCTCTCTCTCTCTCTCTCTCTCTCTCTCTCTCTCTCTCTCTCTCTCTCTTTCTCTGTGTGTGTGTGTGTGTGTGTGTGTCTATATAGGTGCATGTGTTCATGTGTGTGTGCATGTGTCTCTCTGCGCATGTGTGTGTGTCTTTGAAACATGTGTTTCTCTGTATGTTTCTGTGTCTTTGTATGTCTGTGTGTGCATGTGTGTGTATCTCTGTGTCTCTCTATGTGCGTGCATGTGTGTTTCTTTGTGTGGGTGTATGTGTGTGTGTGCATGCTTGAATATATGTGTATGTGCATGGATGCACGTGTGTACATGTGTGTGTTGTAAGCAGGAGTTTGATAGAGGGTAAATCTACTGAGTTCCTGTTTACTTACAGATTTGCACCAACACAAAGTAAAAAGTTTCAGTAAGACGCTCACACAGGGCCATACAGAATCTCAGTTCCAGGGGCTGTAACACCCTCTTCTGACCTCTGGGGCACCAGGTACAGAGAACGAAGATACATGTGCAAGCGAAACACTCATACACATAATTTTTTCTATTTTAAATCAATTCTGTACATTTATTACTACAAATTAAGGTAACAAGATTGCTTTTATTACACATTTCTACCGACTAGGAAATCCAAAGATCTACTATAATTATTGCCTTCTAACTAAACTACTCCAAATTCTATTTACAGTCTTCCAAGTTCTTGTATTTCATCTCAGACTTGAGGCTTCTGAAGCTCATAGAGTACTTGAGACTCACCTGGGCTTCTCTGGGTCAAATTAGAACATAAAGGTATAATGCATTCAAACTGCACATGCCATACAGATCACTGGGGAACAAACCAAGACAAGACCCCAGCAGCAGAAACATGAAAGAAGCTGTATGTATCAGAGAACTCACATGCAGATTATTCAAAATGACCGCTGTGCAGTTTAATCTCACAGAACAGCTTCCACACCTACTACACAGCATTGTCAGCAGTAAGGACAGTGTAGGACTCAGGCCTAAATTGACTGTCATATTTTTCCCCCTATTCTAACATCCTCAGAAAGACCCCACCCATGATTTAGGCAGAAAGCACAGATGCATCTGAATGGCAACTATTTCTTCATGTTGATTTCCAATAAGACTTCTCAGGTTTTTTGTTTTGCTTTTTTTTTTTTTCTTTCCTCATTCCTCATAAATCTTCTCATCCCTGCTCTTGGATGATCGTTCCGTAGTGACAGTAATACCCGGACCTTTCTCCTGGGAATTCACTTTGAATCTCCTACAAGATTCTTACTTCTGTTCTGGTCAGGAAAAATGAAACTCCTTGGCCCTGGGGTTGAGGGTCAGCTTTCTCGGGTCCTTTGCTACCGTTTTTGACTGTGGGACATCTGACTCGTTGAAGGAATATTGTTCAATGGGACTTGTGAGGAGATCTTGGGCTCACTCTTGGGTCCAACATCTCTGATGGCTTCATAGTGATGGGTAGAAGCCTCAAAAGCTAACTCCAAACAAAACTGCTCAGTTCTAGGGAAGACCAAAGTCAGAACTCCAGCTAGCAGAGGAAGGACCCATACACACCATTTTTTTTTTTAATCTAAAACATATTCGTAATTTAAAAAGAGACGGTCATTCTCAGGACATGAGACCCCTATCTCAACAGAGGGGGAATAAAAGGATATTAACACAGCATTCTCTCCCAAGAATGCTTTTTCTGGAATTCTAACATGTTCTACATGTAAAATCAACGCTGTGGACAGCCCCACTTTGTACAGGCAAGAAATGGGACCAAAGGGTGGCTGTGGAGGCCCACAAAGGTTTCCTAGTGAGAGCTGAGCTTGCTTTATGCAGCAGGGCTGCATTAGAGGATGGATTGACCATGTGTGTGGTTACCAGGTGATTGGAAAGGGTCTGCACTTGGCTGTGCTAGGGGGAGGTCTTTAGCTCCACCCCTTGACATTCCTATAAAAGGCCCTTTGGAAGAGACAGGAGGGGCCGGTGGATAAGGATCCAGGCCCTCCCGAGGCTGTCCTGTGTTTCTGTTTCTCTCCCCCTCTATCCTTCTATCTGTATCTCTTATTCCTTACTCCTCAAGAGTACCCTGGGGTAAAATGTGGGAGTCCGTCTCCCAGCTGGCCTCCCACCACTGGCTGGTGTCTGCAGGTGGAGCTAGACTTCAGAGAGCTGCGTTGAGGACATTCAACTCTGGCACTTAGCGTTGAGGGACAGGGAGCATGGGAATGATGAAGTCCTCACCTCTCCCTGCCAGGGCCTTGCAGGCTGGGGTCCCTGTAGGGCACTTCCTGTGTGAGAGCATTGGGTGGTGCTAGGCAGACATCCGCTTGGGAATAAGAAAGAGCAGAAACCTGGGGAGGTAAGAAGATTCTGAAATCTGTGCAGGGTGGGCAGGAGAAGGAGTGCTTGCTGGGGTTTTGAAAGATTTAATAAAACCTTAGCTGCTGCCCTTAGAGGCCTGGTCACATCATTTCCTAGAGTCCCTCCCAATGGGTTTGGAGTTTGACTTTGCAAGAGAAAGAGTGGTCCTCAGATCGAAAGCCAAGCAGAATCCTAAAACCATGATACTTAAAGGCATTGGGAGGCCTCTGCTCCTGGGTCTAGAGGAATCTGAGGCACTTCTGGGGAGGGTGGGGGGTGGGGGTGGGGGGTGGTTCTAGATTGCGCTGCTGTTGCTGTGATACAAGGGACCAAAATTAACTTGGGGAGGAAAAGGTTTATTTGGCGTATGCTTCTGCATCACAACCAATCATTGACGGCAATCAGAGGAGGGTCTCAAGCAGCAGCAGAGTCAGGAACCCGGAGGAAAGCTGCATACTGGCTCTATCTCATCTCTCTCTCATTCAGCTACATTATACAGCCCAGGCCCACAGTGGGCTCCCCCCCCCCCCGCCCCGCCCCATCAATTAACAATCAAGAACGTGCCCCACAAGCCAATCTGACTGAGGTAGCTCCTCAGCACAGATTTCCTCTTCCCCGCGCGTGTCAAGTTGACAACCGTTGGGAAGTCCCGTGGCCCCTGCAAACTCCAGCAAAAGTGCTGAATTAGCCAAGGCGTTGATCCATATTTTGGCAGAAAGGGGACAGCGCCTGATGTAGCCCAGACTGGCCTCAAAGCCTAGGTGGTGGAGGATGACCTTGAACTCATGATCTTTTGTCCCCGCCTTCAGAGAGACAATATTACTAGCGTGCTCCACGGACCCTGCCTTCACTTTTCTTGATGAATTAGTTTTAAAAGTCTCCTGTGGCTTCGGAGAGTGCCGGCGCCCCTTACGTCTGGGTTCCTGGCCTTGGCCTTGGCGGTGGCCCGCAGTCCCCGGGCCTTTGTGGCTCCCCGCGGCGACGACGCCTTCTGCAAGGATCACCCCCCACCGGGCGCCGTACCTGGACCTTTGTCACCAGCTGCCAAAGAATTCAGAAAATCAAATTTATTTCCCCATTACAGCCGGGGCGCCCCTTTGTGCCGAGCGCTCTCTTTAACTTGGAATTCCAGCAGACATTGTGAAGGCCTTTATGGCGCGAAATAAAAGCCGGCCGGCCGCCTCTTGCCCCTGGCTCGCCGCCCCTCCACGCTGACTTCCCACCCCCGTGGGAACTGCCGGGTGAGTCCTCAATGCGGACGCTAACGAGCCCCGCGACAGCCCCCGCGACAGCCCCCGCGACAGCCCCCGCGACAGCCCCCGCGACAGCGGGCTCCAGGGCTTCCCGCCCGCCGCTTAACCCGAGGAATTAAATGACACGTTGGGTTCAGGAGGGCGAATGGATGGAGGGAAGACTACTCCGTTTCTTACCCGCCCCTCACTGTCCCCAAGCCCAGGTGGCACTTCAGCCCGACAAGCCCCTCCGGAGCCAGAGGCAGAGGCAAGCTGATCTGAAAATGCCCAGGGCACAGACGCCATCACCTTCCACCGTCACGAGAGGAATGCGAAACATTACCTCGTAAATTTCCTTTATCTCTCCCCTCCCCTCTCACCACAATTTTTCATTATGCAGGGACACATTTTTTTTTTTTAAAGAAAACTATTTTTTAAAGGCAGTCTGGAGAGGTCACATGCTCACAGCTTAAAAGAGTGAGGGGTAGGCCAGGTGGATATGCACAAATTCACCTCAGTGCAGGAAGACTTTTACAGAGAGAATGGAAATTTGTACTCTCATTATTAAATAGCATGTAACATTATAGTTTGAACTATAAGGTCGAGAAAGAAGGCAATCTGTAATAAGACAATTAGTTCCGATCATCGTAAAGTATACTTGTTACTAAATTTCTGCAGAGTATTGGGAGATGGAGCTGGGCTTAGGAGCTCATTGCTCTTGCAGGGAACTCCCAATTCCAGGGCGTCAGGCCTCGGGTATACATTACCCCACCCCACCCCACCCTCCACACCCAGGCACAAGCACACATAATTTAAAATAAAATCTTTTGAAAAGTTTGCAAACTCCTTTCAAAAATAATAATAATATATAGCACTTAATGCAGGCATCTTTTTCTTGAACTTTTTTTTTTTCAAAGTATTGGATTTGGAGATATCACCCAGTCATCCTGTGAACAGAAGACGCCAACATAAATAAATCAATGCTGCATTATCCAACAAGTAGTTTGGACTACCCCACTTCTCCGTAATTCCACAAAACAGTGGTGGTTGCTGCTTGAGGGAGAGCCAGTGGTGGCTGAGAGGCCTAATCAGGTAAGAGGACCCCTTGAGATGAACTCTCTCTCAGCAGGAGCAGGACAGAGCCTTGCTGGGGTTACAGGTGCTTTTCATCCTGCCTCACAGGGCAGCTCCAACTCCCTGCGGCTAGAAATTTGTTTGCAAATTTTTTCCTCGTTCAGACACAGAGCTGAGATCCCACAGACACCGTGTTGATATGATAACTTGATTAAGCCGGGGGACAGAGGACACAGGCACCGAGTGTGCTCAAAGGAATGTGTGCTCCCCCTTTAACCTCTCCTCGGGTGCTTACAAATTATATCTATTAATGTATCAGCCCATGGCACTTCACAAAGGCGGGGTCTGCTTAAATGTGTGTCAATCATGGGCAGGGGCCTGTGTGGGATTCCACCACATTTCCGGCTCGCCTCTCCGTTACTAACAAAAGTTTAACCTGGTAAGTGGTTCAGACAATGGTTCGTAGTCCTCTCGCTAAAACCACATTGGAGGCAAATGAAGTTTCTGCAGCGACAGTGTCCAGAGAGTCCTTTAAGTGGCCCTGGATGCAGCTGGAGCTTATCCCAGCAAGGAAATGGAGAAGATTCGGAAACAGAGTGGCTGGAGCACAGGGGGAGTTCTTAAAAAAAAAAAAAAAAAAAGCAAGCGCCAAGAAGCCAAGAGCTCATGTGCCATCGCAAGAAACATAAAAGTTTTCCCTGGGTCCCGGAGGACCTTGGGAGAGGCAGGTGTGTACCAAGACCCAGAGAAGTGCCTAGGGGAAAAAATGGGCCACGTGTGCAGACAGTACATGAGAACCACCCCACCCCCACCACCTTGCAGCCCCCGCCCCTGCAGAGAAGAAGCCCATGTGACTTCCACTTCTGGGGCTCTGGGCCTGGAGAGGTACAGCCTGGGAAATACGGATGTGCCCAGGACAGCGTGGCTTTTTAGTTTTAATGCTGAGGATCATAGAGACAAAACACACATACCTAGGCATGCTCCCTGTGCTCAGTTTGGCAAATAAACCTCTCTATGCACCAGCCAGCCAAGACAGAAGACATCACACACACACACACACACACACACACACACACACACACACACACTCCCAAAAAAAGTGCCAACGAGATTTCATTCTAGTTCATCTGCCCGGATCCAGCAATCACTGTTCTGCTTTCTACAACCCTCAGATAAATTTGTCTTTTTGGGAGCTGCATTTAAATACACCATACAATATGTCTGTCTTCTTGTGGGGCTGACTCACTCTGCTTTTAAATTTGTCCGTGTACTTCCCTCTTTTTTCTTGCTGAGTAGTATTCCCTAGGAAGGCTCTCACAGGATCTGTTCATTCCACCTGCTGCTTCACATTTGATACTATTCTGCATACAGCCACTGTAAAGTGCTACAGAATTATTCATTTAGGGGTTATAAATGTCATTTAATATACTATAGCAAAGAAAAAAACCCCACAAGTGTGGTGATATTTTCTTTTGTACCAAAATGTTATTTGTATGTTAATAAATAAAGTTGCCTGGGGGTCAGAGCTATTAGCAAACCATAGGAAAACAGGGCAGTGGTGGTGTACGCTTGTGATCATAGCACTTGGTAGACAGAGCTAGGTAAGTCTCTGTGTGTTCAGAGATACAGCCAGCATTGGATACACATGCCCTTAATCTCAATACCAAACATAGAACACCTGGAGGTCTATACAGACAGGCCGTGATGAGGCAGTCCTGTGGTTGGGTTTACAACCAATGAGAAGGCAGAACAGAGACTATATAAAGACTTTAACACAGGAAGTACCGGCTCCTTCGGAGAAGTAGGACCACCGCAGGAGGAAGGGTAAGGTTTTAGCTCTTAGCTCTGACCTCTTGGCTTTCTTCTTTGCATTGGTTCTGTGTTTCTTATTTATAAGACAGTTGGTTACATCTACACACAAGTTTTTGCAAAGTGTGGTCAGGATAGAACAGAGCTTTGAGGAGTTGACAGTTTGTAGCTCTGGCCTCCACCTTGTCTGGAAGTACACATTACCTCTGTGTTCCTCAGGGACTGACCTTGGGTGGCCTGAGATTTTCATGAGCAAAGCATCTGTGTCGGCAGATTGGTGTGCACATCGTCCCAGACAGTTCAAGATATCTGAATGTCCAGTTACTGAGACACCCCCCCCCCCCCCCCCCCCCCCCCCCACCCGTGCACCTGTCTGTGTGAAGAGCTGAGGGCTGTGGAGAGAATTGCACTTCATGAATCATCTGGCCTAAATTGTAAATTGTGGTGATTCCGCTATGCCCTGCTCTGCGTTACTCCATGTTACAGGAAACACCACATTTCAGGCTGTGCCTTGCCCAGAGTGACTCCATTTTATGAAACAGCACTTGTGTTGGTTTGAGCACAAATCTAAGAGAAGATTGTACCTTGTTTGCACCAGATAGCCAGCAAAACCCACAGCTGTCCAGCATAAACGGTGAGACCCAGACTAGGAAATAACTTATTTACACAGAAAAATATGGGCACACGGACACACTGGCATGTCAAAAGCATATTCGACTCCTTCACAGGGTCGAATATCAGCTATCCTGCATATCAGATATTTACATTATGATTCATGGGTTTTTTTTACACTACGATTCATAACAGTAGCAAAATTACAGTTATAAAGTAGCAATGAAAGTAATTTTATGGTTGGGGAGTCACCACAACATGAGGAACTTTGTATTAAAGCTTCGCAGCATTAGGAAGGTTGAGAACCATTGCTCTAGACCGAAGAGTGATGCAGCTCCTCACAGAGTCACCTACCAAATCTTATCACCCTACTCCTGCCTGCCCCCGCTTGACACACCCACCTGAATTGCTGTGGTCCAGACCAGCCTGTACCGACCACCACTAGTAGGTTCTGTGCACACCCCCAACAGCTTTGTGACTGTCTTAGTCAGAGTTTCTACCGCTGTGAAGAGACACCATGACCACGGCAACTCTTACAAAGGAAAACAATTAGTGCGGCTTACAGTTCACAATGACACAGTCCACACATCATATCTGATCACCTTCAGTGGTTCTCTTTGTATCCACATCAGCTCTCTGCCCCAGCCTTTGCTATGGACCTCTTCGAACCCTGCAGCCTCTAACTTCTTCTTAGCCATTCTCAAACCTATATGCCTGTATGTGTGAAGTGTGATCCATGATCTGAGAGTTAAGATCAGTAATTAAGATTAGGATAAAAAGAAGTTGCAGTTGCCAGCAGCCACTACCAAGCAAACTCAGGACTCCTTGATGAATTACAACCAAAGAACTTGAAGTAACTTGTGAGTCCATCTTTATTCAATAAACTCTGACACTGTAGAAAGACATCAGCATGCCCGTCTATGTTTCCGACATAGTGTGGTCAGAACACAGGCCTGAAAGCAGAAACGATTTTGTCTGAAACTATTCTTCAGTCTTCCACAAACACTCAAGAGTCACCTGCTTGGCTGGCACAATGGGGAAGGAGCTCCCAGCCTGGGAGATTGCGTTCATTTAGAGGAGAAGGATGGAGTAGAGGACAGGTTGGACGTGGTCTTCATACATGCATTTGAAAATCTTACTGTGTCACAAGAACACTTCTATGCCAGTTGTCCCCGCGCACATTCATGCACATTCATGCCACACTTGAGGTGGCCCTGAGAAAGACGTTGGCATTAAGCCTGTGAAGGTGGCACAGAAACCATTGAAACACAGAAGCCTGGTTCTGGGAGGCCCTTGAAGAGGCCTGAATGAAGACAGGCTACTTTCCCAATTCTCCACTCTGTGAATTCGACACTGTGTGTCGCTGCCGTGTATTATAAAGGGTTCGTTGATATTGTTGTTTATTTTTTTTTCAGACTATCAAGATGGCTCAGTGAGTAAAGGTGGTTGTTGTCACTAAGTCTGACAGCTTGAGTTCAACCATGGGATGCATACACATAGATATAGATAGATAGATAGATAGATAGATAGATAGGTAGATAGATAGATGATAGATAAATAGATAGATGATAGATAGATAGATAGATAGATAGATAGATAGATAGATAGATGCAAAAACAAAGCTCTTTTAATACACTAGAGACCTCGGCATGGGTGAGTGTCAAAGATGGGATCACAACAGTCCTGACACACTCACTGGGTCACTCAGATTTGCTGTGAGCTGCTACACATTTGGGGAGACATATTCTAACTCAGAAGCACCTCAACTCTGTGACTGAAGCAGCAGTGTGCTCTGCTCGGGCCCTGTGTGGTGATGGCTCAGGCATCTCCATGCGTACTGTTTCTTTTTCTGTTAGCCTTTTGCCTTATTTCCTTGTCATTTTTCCATACATGGGCTTGATGGTTGTATAATCATAGAGGGCTATAAACAACTTCAGATTTTTCTCCTTTTCCTCTAGAGTAAAACCTTCGTCCTTTTCGCAAACCACCCCAGCCTTCCCCAACACTGATGCCTGTTGTATTACAGCAGGGGAGGAGGGTTGTGAATGCCTCGAATTTCTGTTCCATCTTCCAAACACTATTAGTAAAGAGAAAAATGATGAATTCAGTGTATGCAAATCTGGCAGGGGTGCTTTTCACGTTAATTCACAGCCCAGAGGAAACAGCCATGGCAATGCTCACAGCTCTGGCCCTGTAGTGGTTCAGTAGTGATAAAAAATTATACACGACTGTAAACATGCACGAGGGGTCAATTTTTCAAAATACTTTTATATCCATTCTTTTAAGGGACTTAAACACTGAGTGAGTCATGTGTCAGTTGAGGAAACAGGCCTGTGAACCAGTGGCTTGCCCGTGGCCACGTTGCCAAGTCTTTTTGACCTCCCCCACATTATCCTTGACCCACACAGCACTTCGGGAGTGTGTAATGCCCAGTACAGACCCTAAGCAGAAAACACGCAATGGCACAGCTAAATATCACACATATCTGAGTTAATTGTAAGGTGTGTGTGTGTGTGTGTGTGTGTGTGTGTGTGTGTGTGTGTGTGTGAAGCCTATACTCCGGTCCTCATGGTTAAGCATCAAACATTCTTAACCACTGAGGCATTTCTCCAGCCCTGAGATCTGCGGTTATAGAAGGTTTTAAAACCATGTCATATTTATCTTGATAGGTCTTCTGCCAGAAGTAGAGTTGACTATTCAATATGTAAGACCATTGTAAGAGAAAAAGTCAGGCACCTTTTAAAAACATGGGTCAGGGGAGTTAGAGAACACAGAGGCGTGGTTAGTTTTAAGTGTCAACTTGATACAATGTAGAATCTCTGGAGTCAAGGGCCTCTAAGAACGCCTGAGAGGCACCCGGCAGTGGTGGTGCACACCTTTAATCCCAGCACTCTGGAGTCAGAGGCAGGCAGATTTCTGAGAGTTTGAGGCCAGCCTGGTCTCCTAAGCAAACTCTAGGACACTCAGGCCTCTTATACAGAGAAACACTGTCTTGAAAAACAAAACAAAAAAGCAAAAAAGTGTGAGAAGGATTATCTTAATTATGTTAAGGGATTGTGTGAGCACCCACACACTTAGGGCGCCACCATCCTCCAGTCTTGAGGACCAGAGATGAATGGGCAGCACTGGCATGTATGCATTCATAGCTCTCTTCTGATTCGTGGCTCTGCTAACGGACCACCAGCTTCAAGCTCCTGATGCTGTGGCTTGCCCGAAATAATGAGCTGTAACCTGCACTGTTTGCGGCAATAAGGCCTTTCTCCCTTAAACTGCTTTGGTAGGGGCATTTTATTGCAACAGAAAGAAAACCAAGAGAAAGCCACATTCAAAAAGAAAACCAAGAGAAAGCCACATTCAAAAACATTTTCTTGTTTTGCTGTGGTCTCTCAGTGTGTCATGTAGGTTCTTATGAATTTTACCATTAAGAGCTCTGGCTGCTCTTCCAGAGGACCCGGGTTCAATTCCTAGCATCCACATGGCAGCTCATAACTGCATATAACTCCAGTTTCAAGGGGATCGGACACCCTCACACAGATATACATGCAGGCAAAACACAAATGCACATGAAATAAAAATAAAGTTATTTTTTAAAAAATGAGGCTCACTGAATGGACAGCAGCTAGCCTCACCCAGGCAACTTCCTCCTCTGCTGTGTTTTTGGTGCAAATACTTGGCCTGTGAACAGAAAAGAATACCATGGGGTCCTTTGGTCACTGGTGTCTCTTAGAGCGCTATTTTCACCTATCTGGAATCTTCGGTCTAGTTTGAAGGGAAAGTATGGCTTCTTGAGACCACCAGTGCCCCATTTACTCAGATGAGACCACAAAACACTCTTGTGTATCTCAGGTCCCTGGAATCCCGTAGCATAAACAATGTTCTGCTGTAGGATGGTCTGTATGTCAAATTACTCTGATTGGTCAATAAATAAAACACTGATTGGCCAGTGGCTAGGCAGGAAGTATAGGCGGGACTAACAGAGAGGAGAAAAGAGCAGGAAGGTGGAAGGAGACACTGCCAGCCACCGCCAGGACAAGCAGCATGTAAAGATGCCGGTAAGCCACGAGCCATGTGGCAAGGTATAGATTTATGGAAGTGGATTAATTTAAGATATAAGGACAGTCAGCAAGAAGCCTGCCACGGCCATACAGTTTATAAGCAATATAAGTCTCTGTGTTTACTTGGTTGGGTCTGAGCGGCCGTGGGACTGGCAGGTGAGATAGATTTGTCCTGACTGTGAGCCAGGCAGGAAAACTCTAGCAACAATGTTCTACAAGGATGAGGTAGCAAGCAGCAGCAGTTGTACCAATCTCTCCTGCTCCATCATCTTATTAGACTTCATTCACAAAACAGAGACAAAAATCAACAAGATTATCAGATTGTGCTATCAGAGTACTGATATAAACATGGGCCCTCATGGTCATGTGCCGTGAGTTTTGACTCTTACAAGTCCAGATGTAGACATGGTGTTTCGAGTAAGCTCCAGGGTGGATCCCTTCCTTAGCATGCCCTGGATCCCACAAGCTCAATGAAGCATCATCCCCACACAGAAGGTGGAGCCTCCAGACCTCTTCTCTATTGGAGACCAAGTAGCTGAGTGACACTGGGTGGGAAGGGGAAGGATGGGTGGAAATCAGCTGTGCATAGCCAGAGTACAGAGACAAGTCTTATCAAGGAAATGCTAAGATGAACAGAAGTGAAAGGGGAAATCCAGAATGCAACCCTAGCCTCGTGCCGTTCTTTCTCTGCAAAATAATCTGTTAAAGAAACTTATCCTGGACGGGATCTCTTTTGACACATGTATGCACTCTAGAGCCCAGACCATCTATGATGCTGTGGGAAGAACAAGCCCCAGATCATCTCCCTTCTCGATATAGGGCTCTCAGCCAGCGGGTCTTCGAGCCTCTGGAGGCCTCATTTTTCTTACCTATAAAATGGGAGTCATAATTCGTCATTGAGAAGGGGGGTCCTTATGGGAATAAAAGCGAATAATGTCTATCAGAGTGGTCAGCTGTAAGCCATTGTGCAATGCACCCGGGATCAAATTGGTGTCCCCGGTACAGACAGTCTCTCTCACCCACAGACACCATCAGGAAATTTTAGTCTGGGCAGAGTGATTTACAAAGCCTGCTCAGAAGTGGAGTCAATTAAGGTCAGCTTTCTATGTTGCTAAACAACAGAGATTCCGGGTTCAGCGACGTTGAAAGGCAGGCCCAACATACCCCTTGAAACCGGGCCTTTGAGAGGGTTCAAAGGACCGGGGAAACAAAAGCCCCTCTTTGTGATGTTTTCAATCTTCCTTCATTGTCCTCTCTCACCCTCTGAGGGCCTTCCTGTAAAGAAAGGGGTTGCTAATGTGCCGAGTGGGAGTTTAAGATTGTCTAGGGCCAACAATGTTGGCACATTCTGCCGGGCCTCATTACAGAACCATCTGAAATGCTTGAGAAGTATTTCCCACTCATTAGCATAAATAGCAGAAAAACTCTTTCACAAACAAAGCAGGTTCCATCTGCCCCCAGTATGTTCTCACCTTGACTTCAAATGGCCAGTCCCTCCCCCAGCACAATACCCGGGGCGCCGGCCTCCGAGGCCCCAAGCACCCCACTTCAGAACTGTATTCAGCGCAATATCAACACGGTAACCTACATGTTTATTCATTGGCCAACCCCTGCCTTTTAATGGAGTCCCTTTCCCCATTGTGGCCCACTTGATTCTTTCACAGACCTGAAAGGGACAGGGAGGGAGAGGCTTGCTCTCCGAGCTCTGGGATCCTTAGCAACCCACACCTTGGGAGTGGGTCGACCAGGCTAATTAGGTTTGTTCTGCCTTTTTGGCCCGAGCATATTTTGTCAGGTATTGGGCTATGGGATTAAAGAGTCATTAATCACCCGGGCCTGACGCTGACAAGGTGGCTTGTTACAACCGAGTCCATTTCCCTGGTGTTGGCTGGAACCAAGGCCAGATCTGGTTTGCATTGTACTGCAGAAGACTGTATTATGAGGTGAGCTGGTCTTCCCACTCTGCCTCAGAGGACAGCAGCCGGAACCCCAGACCCAAAGGAAGCCGGTGCCAGGAGCAAGCTAGCACAGGCTGGCTCACAGCAGCAGGTGGGGAGGGGCTGTTCTGGAAGGACATGTCACAAGACAAGATTGTACAAAGTAAAAACAGTGGTAGCGTAAGGGGCCTGAGACATTTCACTGAAGACATTTCACTACTCAGGCTAAGAAAGGAGAAGAAACTTGCCTAAGAACACACAGCAAGGTCACTGTGGGACTCCTGGTGACCTCGACACTATTGCATTGAATCCAAAGCTAAACTTCTTTTCCTTGAGTCCTGGAAATTGAACACAGGGCCTTTGCATGTCGGTCAAGTGCTCCACCACTGAGCCACACCCCAAACCTCCCATGTCAATTTTCTATGGTTATTTTGAGCAATTAAAATTCATGTTGCTGCGTTTGGTGATGCAGAGTGGTCCAGCCATACTAAGACAAGAAAGAAGTCCTTCCCGTTGGCAAGTACCACAGAAGAGGGGCATTGTGCTGGGGATTTTGCATACACAATTTAATTTAAATGCTATTGTAAAAGGATGACATTCAAAGGTGCTCAGCGCAACTGAGTTCTCATTGGACGCTATGGTTTTCCCAAGAAGGTATTATCACTCCGGTCTTTTTTTTTTTTTTTTTTTTTTTTTTTCCAGTGACAAACCAAGTCCCAGAAAGGATATGTGGTCATTCAGGGTCTCTGTTCCCTCCTGCACTTCCGTCTGTCTGCACTGGTGTTCTCTCAAACTTTCACGGTGGCTTATGCAAATCTTTCTTTTGCTTTTTAGGTTTCTGGCCAGGTTGTTTCTGCTGGGGTTTTCCTGCCTCCCGTTCTTAGTTTTTAATTACTGTAGCAAGCATTTGTGGAGTACCTGTGACACCAAGTGCCAGAGTGGTGAGATAAAGAAGGCCCACTTCCTGCTTCCTCTCTTCTGAAGTTGCTGGGAGGGAGCTTCTTGCCGATGAGAGAAGAAACGGAGAAAGAGGAGAACCCCAGCTGGAGAAAATAGCAGATCGAGCCCCCCCCCCCCCCCCCATCCTGCAGGGGTCCTGGAGGCTGGAGTGCAGCTTTACACTGAACTCAGAAGTAACCAGGGTGAGAGCCAGCCCAGGCTTCTGCCCAGAGGTGAAGTTCATAGAAGAATTGATCATCTAAACCACCACGGAAGGAATTTAGACTCTGGTGGAGTTTGAACTTTTAATTATTACTTAATGCCAAGGAAATGAGACAAATGGGGAGGGGGGGGAAAGTCAGTTACTAACTTCCAGGAAAGAAAAAGTAATCACAGTTTTGTGGCAAGGGTCCATTATAAACATAGTTTATATTTTCATAGGATAAACAGGGAGTGCTTGGTAAACTACATTAGCATATAGTAAGGTTGGGAGAATGCAGGGTGAAAAGGCATGGTTATGTAGGGTGGTACCAAGGCACAGGATGAAAACTAAACCTGTCTGTCGTGGTGGACATTTAAGAATTGTTTTGTTTTGTTTTGGTTTGGTTTTGGTTTTTGATTTTTTGAGACAGAGTTTCTCTGTGTAGCCCTGGCTGTCCTGGAACTCACTTTGTAGACCAGGCTGGCCTCGAACTCACAGAGAGATCCGCCTGCCTCTGCCTCCTGAGGGCTGGGATTCAAGGCGTGTGCCGCCGCCGCCGCCACCACCACCACCCGGCTAAGAATTAATTCTTGAAGCAGTAGAGCGTGGTAGACCTCTCCAAGCTGTGTGCAGGTGTAACTTTGATAAGTCTAAAGACTCAAATCAAAACATCAATGACTAGCTGACTTTTTAAAGCAAGGCCTCCTTGTGTCTGCTTTCAAAGGGTTTCAGGAAGCTGCCGGTTGGAAGTATTTGAGGTCTACACGGGCCCTTCTGCAGCCACTGTGGAGCCGTGGCATGAAAGGTCAGGATGCTCTCAGGTGACGGCTGATGTTTTGGCTGCATGCAACTAGGAAAGCCATCGAGCCAGGGACAATTAGTTGCATGGGCCTCGATGACATGGGCGCAGGAAGAGGCAGGGCAGTGTGGAGAGATGCCCGCTGAGTCTTCCTCCTGTGAGGAAGCCTGGATAAAAAAGGTCCTCTGGGCCAGCCCTAGTTGGAACCACAGCTTCCGTCCTTACAGTTCCCATCCCTCTAGACAGTGTCTTTCACCTTCAGAGCCTCGCTTTCCACGTCTACCAAAGAGAAAACAGCATCACCGTCCAGGGCGGTTGTTATGGCTGATTGGGGCACCTTTATAAAACTGCTCCTGCTAATTGCTTGGCAGGCACTAAGGGAAAGCCACTCCTCAATCAACTACACCATGGCAGGCACTAAGGGAAAGCCACTCCTCAATCAACTACACCATCCGCAGAGCCCATGAGGTCCATGGCGTTACTTGCTTCTTCAAAGTGTAGAAAAGACACACAGAGATGGTCCATTCAAATCTACAAAATGGCTCATTGTCAAAAAGAAATGAGGAAAGAGGCATATTAGAGAATTATTATTTTTTTTTTTAAAGACAGGGGTTTCGCTATCTGGCCCAGACTGGTCTTGAACTCCTAGAATCGAGCAATCTTCTTGTCTCAGCTTCCTGAGTAGGTGTGACTACAGGAATGATTCACCACTGAGCCTGGCTAGGTTTCAACTTAAACGGCTGACATTATGTTTAAAATATAAAGCATGGATGCCATGCTACATGCTTACACCTTTCTCCCCAAACACACAAAATAAATAAATGTAAAAAAAAAAAAAAAAAAATTCAACCTAAAGCTAGGTGGTCCTTCCTTGGAGTTCCCATAACTCCCAAAAGTTCTTCTTCCCTTTCCTTATTAAACCTGTTTGCTCTGCTCAAAAACATCAAATAAGCAGCAGAAGGTAACAGAACCGAAACCCACACATAGGCTTACACACACACAGGGGTGACAGTCACTCCTCTTCTGGTATTGTGTCATTCTCTAAATTTGACAGAGACTGCTGCCTTCCCTTTTAAAAACAGCTCATTTCCCCAGATCCCTGTCCCATGTTCCCGGCTCCCCAGGCTCAGAGGTATGTCTCCTTCCTCCCTTCCTCCTTCCCTCCTTCCTTCCCTTCCCTCCTCCCTCCCTCCTTCCCTCCATTCTTTCCTTCCTTCCTTTCTTCTTTCCTCCTTCCCTCCCTCCCTCTCTTCCTTCCTCCCTTTCTCTGTTGCTCACCCCCGCCCACCATGACCATTCTCCCCAGAAGCCCCGCTGTCCTCCAACTCTACTCCGATTTTGGTGTGCGTACATGGCCCATAATGAGTGTCTATCTCCAAGACTCGAGGCCGTTTTAAAAAGATTAAATGTTTCCATAACAAACAAAACTTGGACTTGGGCTTAGGAAAAATATAATCACAGGCAGGCCTCCCAGACTTCTAGGGGGTGGCAGAGGGTTCCCCAGAGGGAAAGTTTTTAAAAATCAATATAAATGATAATTTACTTGTAACGTTTTGGAAAGGAAGCCTGGGCAGGGGCGAGCAGAAGGAGCAGGAATCTGTCCTGACAGGAGCGGTTCCATTCAGAGACAGACTCAGGTAAGCTGGCGCCTCCGAAGAGGAGATCACTTTTTACGGGTTATTCCAGAAGGCCGATGGAGAGAAATCGTGATGAGACTTGCATCACCTGCTTCTCAAGGAGCGTGAGATGCACCATCAGACTTGCCAGGCAAGACAGAAGAAAGGCAGGACTCTCAGCCTTGCGGACGTTGCCGCTAAACCTTTGTGTGGCATTGCTGAGCTAAGTGAGAAGAATTGATCATTTTAGCGTGTGTGCAGTCACGTGAGTGAAATCGCCAGCCTTACCACTAATGTCTTAACATGAGTTAAAAAGTGCCTGTGGGCAAACCTGAGGACCTGAGCACAGTTCCACAGAACCCACAGAAACCTCTGGGTGTCCATAAAGACAGGTGGATCCCTGGGATGTGGTACCCAACTTAGCCAACTCAGTGAGATACAGATTCGGTGAGAGACCCTGTCTCAGAAAACTCAGTGCAGGGCAATAGAGGAGGTCACCTGATGTCTGTCGCTGGCCTCTAGGGGCACATGTACACAAACTCTCTCTTACATATACAATCTCTTATATACACAATCATGTTAGTAAAGCCGCCCTCATTATTTAGTGTGTTCTTGGCATGTGCCAGATATTGGCTAAGTACTTTACATGTGATAGATATTTAACTCTGATAGTAATTCCACGGAGGAGTCTACTGTGAGAGTCCCCAACTTGGACATGAGGAAAAAAAAACCTCATAAGTCTTCAATAACTTGTCCAGGCAAAACTAGAGCCCAGTGAATGCCATTTTGTTCTAAGCCTAGAGCCTCACTTCTGTGGCAAGATCACTTTCTTAAACTATTGATTTGTGTGTTTTTTCCAGAATCTTCAAAACTGCCCAAATAGGTAGACAGTCCTGTATCAAGTGTTTCTATAGGGCCATAAGCAAAACACTTCCTGTAAATCAAGCCTTATTGTGCTTTTTTGAAGTCAAAGGCCAGGAGGAGGCCGGGTGTCTTGGAGGGAGCTCTTGAAGTCACCCAGGAAAGAAGCATAAGAGGTTTCCCAGCCTGGAAGAGCTTCGGAGTCCTGCAGGGACTTTTGCTGTGATTTGAATGAAAAAAAAAATGTCCCTCATAGGCTCAAGTATTTAAACACTTGGTCCCCAGTAGGTGGCACTGTTTGGGGAGGCCATGAAACCTTTGGGACGTGGAGTCCCCATAGGCTCATGTATTTAAACACTAGGTCCCCAGTTAGAGGTGCTGTTTGGGGAGGCCATGAAACCTTTAGGAGCTGGAACCTTGCTGGAGGAAGTACATCATCATGGGAGTCAGGATCTGAGGTTTTCATCTTCTCACTCTGCTTCCTGTTCTCTCTGCTTCCCATATGAGGATGAAGACATGACCAGCTAGCTTCCCACCCCTGTTGCTGTGCCTTTCCAGCCTCACAGACTGTGTGTGTTCTCTCTGGAACTATCAGCCAAAATAAACTCTTTCTTCCTAACGTTTTTTTGCCATGGTAGCAGAAATGTAACTAGAGTAACTTTCTCCTTCTTGACATCTTCAGTCATCTTAACATCCTAGCATCCAAATTTTTCATGGATGAATCAAGACCAAATCCAGGGGTACCCGTCCATATAGCCACCACTGACCTGCCTTGCTCGATGCAGTATTGCCCTAAGTGTCTTCTGTAGGCATAATTTTCTGTCCCACCAGCCAGCTCCCAAATAACCATACAGAGACTTATTATTAATTATAAATGCTTGGTCCATAGCTTAGGCTTGTTACTGACTAGCTCTTACAACTTAAACTAACCCTTATTTCTTATCTACATTCTACTACATAGCTCAATATCTTTCTTTAACACGGCATGTCCATCTTCCTTCTCCCCACATCTCCTGGAGACTCCGCCCTCCTTCATCCCAGAGGGCTCTCCCTGTCCACAAGTCCCACCTAACCTCTTCCTGCCTAGCTATTGACCATTTAGCTCTTTATTAAACCAATGAGAGCCACACATCTTCACAGTGTACAAAACAATTATTTCACAACAGTCTTCTACCCTTATTTCTAGGGCTCCTTGGGCCCCACCATTTCTCAGTCCTCCCAATGTCCAAACAGTGACTGCTTCTCTTTTCTTTCAACGAGCATGTACTTTAATATGAGATTTAAAGGCTTGAAGATTCATTCTTGGTCACTTTCCAAGCACTATGGAGCCGGCTCTAGTGCAGAGGACGGCAGGGACAGCAGAAGCATTCATATGAGGGGAACAAATTGTCCACTGCAGAAGACAAAATAAAGCCGGGCCAGTCAATAAAATAACTTCAGACAATGACAGCTGCTATCATTGAAATGAGACCAAGTGAGAAAAGGCCAGCCTGCTGCACTTCCAGGGAAGAATTCACTCTACTACAGCCTGGCAAACAAAGCCTGCAAGAAGCCTGTGGGACAGTCATGGGGCCGATGGCAGAGGGCCTTGAGGGCCACAAAGGAAGGCTGCATTGCATTCATGAGCATCGGGAAGACACTATTGATGTTAAGCAGGCAGTGGTATGATTGTTTTGCTCTTCAGAAAGACCACCCTGACGGCCAAGTGGAAAATGACCTGCGAGGAGTAAGAACAGCAAAGAGGAGACAAACCCCAGTCAACTATAGTCATGTAGCCAAGAGGAAGGCATTCAAAGACTGGGCAAGGAAGTGCTGAGAGGTTCTGGGCCTGGGGTGGGTTTTTAGAGGTTAAGTTGGAAGGGCTTGCTGATGGATTAAAGGCAAATTCTCAGACCTAGTAACAGTCCTTGATTTGGTCTTGAAGGGGGGTGAGTGGGTGGTATATTTGTTACTATGGAAAATATTGGAAAGAAGTAAATTTGAACAAGGCAGTAATAGCCCAGACACAGTTTGAGGGCATTAAGACTAATACTAGCTACTAAATAAACAGCCAGATATGCAACCCAAGAAATGCACAATAATGGAGGGATTTGTGCTGTCTAATAGGAAGGCTTGGGCGGCAGCTGGGGGCTGAGATGGGGAGGGAGAGGCCTTCTACATCTTCTCAAGTGGTCTCACCTAGCCACTGGACAAGTGGCACTCTAATGATTTCAGCATGTGAATTTCTTTAATGTGATCTTCCAAGGAAAGGACGCAGACCTAATTGCTTAGCTTGAGGAGGTGGGGCTAACTTCACAATAGATGTCTGCTAAGTTACTTCAGTTTGGATGGAGAGAGACTCCTTGCTGCCACTACAGACAAAGGGCACCCAATCGGAGAAGTCAGCTGCAAGTCCCCTGAAAAGCTTTAGTCCCTGAAGATGAAACCATGCATTGCCTCTCCTTCCCTGGGTGTGATTGGTCAATGTGCATCCCTGGGAGGGTAGCAGCCCCTCTGTGTGATCAGGAGGATTGGAAAAGCAGAGGCCTGGAAATATGCAGATCTCTAAAGACAGCAGAGATCTCTGTACCAGTCATGGAGGCTCCTGCCACTAAGCTCCCTGTGAGTCCTGAATAAATGACCTTACTTTTTAGAGCTGTTTGGACTTCAAGCTTCTCTTCTTACTATACACTTTTCTCCAGAGCTCAGATGTTAATCCTGCAGACACAAAAACTCCTTTCTTTGCCCACCCTCCCTGTCTGCCCATCCTACACGTCAGCAGCTCTCTTTTCTTTTTTAAGACAGGGTCT
>CABHPP010117266.1:4494-15793 GCA_902168425.1 Peromyscus attwateri | reverse complement strand
TTACTATGTTTTTATATGCCAAACTTTAATATGAATATACACATGCAGCATTAAGCACAAACCGTGCGAAGACAAAATTTAAAATATATCTGAATCAAAACAGTAAATAAATAAAGGCTGGGCCTAGTGGTATGTTCCTGTAATCCCATCACACGAAAGGCAGAGGCAAGCGATCACTGCAAGTTCTAGTCCATCTTGGTCTGTTTCTCCACAGCGAGTTTCAGGTGAGCCAGGGCCACAGCCCTGCAAGCCCCGGCGAGGAAAGGCAGCTGACAGAGGGAGTCAGTGAACGCAGTCTGGTTCCTCTGAGGGCCGAACCTGGAGACCCGAAACCAGGACCATTTCCGAACAGTAACCTGGAACCGTTGCCCGGACAACCGCGAGGCTTGGAGCGCGGCAGAGAAAGCGCGCGGTGCTTGGACTAGCGTCGGCGGTGATTGGCTGGTTTTTCTCGCGCCCATCTCCCTGGCAACTGACTGGCTGAGGACAGGGGGAGGGTGGGGCCTCTGGTGTGGACCTATTGCCCGCCAAGAGCTCCGGGGAGCTAGCGTCCTAGGCCAGAGCTGTGTCTACAGACCTCCACCTCCACCCGGCTAAGACCACTCTTCGCCAGGACCCTGAACCATGGTGCGGGGAAGCGCAGAAGGAAATGTGTTCGCTCTGTCCTCGCCAGCGCTCTGCTCTCAGCAGCACACTAGTAAACCAGACAGACAGACAGACGTTCAGAGGTGGCCATGTGCCCTCCGACATGAAGACCCTCCTCAGGCTTCCTATCCTTTCATGACACCCCACCACCCAAGTCATCAGTTCCTTTCGAGACCCACAGTACTAACACTTCACTTTATTTGTTGCTTGTTAAATATTTTCAAGGCGCCCCTCTCTTCTGAACGTACTCTTGTGTAATCTGTCCCAGTGGGTCACTACACATCCCCAGTGCACCAGGCACACAGCCTGAGGAACTGAAATCACAGTTCACAATACCCATCGTGCTAGTGAGTCAGGACGCTAAGGTCCGGCGAATTTTAACAAGTCTTTGCAAGCAGTCCCTTGCCCTCATTAAAGTGTTCTCGGAGAGAAGCCCGCGTCACAGGTGAGAGCCCCCTCAGCCCCTCACACTGAGCCACACAGAGAAATTCCATTGCTGGCTGAGTGACATTGGTCAGGTGCAGACAAGATGGAGGCAGCAGTCTGTCTTCCTGGCCTCTTTGATAAACAACCATCTAGCTAGGCACGGTAGAGCACATCTGTAATTCCAGCATTTGTGAGGCAGAGCCAGTATGACCAGTGGTTAGAGTCATCCTTTACTGAGTTCCAGGCCAACTTCAGCTCCCTGAGATCCTGTCTAAATAAAACTTTTTGTTTGTTTGTTCAAGACAAGGTTTCTCTGTGTAGCTCTGGTTGTCCTGAAACTTGCTCAGTAGACCAGGCTGGCCTTGAACTCAGAGATCCGCCTACTTCTGCCTCCTGAGCATGTTCCAGGATAGCCAGGGCTATACAGTTTGTCTAAACAAACAAACAAAAAACAAAACAAAAAACCAAAAACACCGCAACAACCCTTCCAGACCCAATCTGTCACCAATTCCAGCCCTCTGGTTGTGTGACTTGTGATTCAGGGGCTGGAGAGGTGGCTCAGCGTTAAGAGACACACATGCAGGCAAAACACCAATGCACATAAAACAAACAAACAAATAAAACTGAGGCAACAAACCCAGTCAGAGAGTAGAGGTAATGTAGACAGTGCATACAATGTATCTGCTGCCTCTGCTTCATGCCGGGCCAGCTATTGTTACTGCTGTCTGTATCCTAGTCAAGCTACAGAACTGTACCCCTTAGAAGCTTAGGCGCCACCCAGAGCTGCAGACAGGTATGGTTCCCTGAGGCCTCTGATAGCAGAGCTGAATGTTCTCTTGGCAACTGAGCCACAGTGCAGGAGCACAGGCTGGATCCTGGGTTTTAAAAGGAGCAAATGGGAATAGATGCTAGAGGTTAAAAATCAGAACTTTTGTTCAATGCCAAATGGGAAGGTAGAGCACATTATAAATGGCATATACCAAGGAGATGAGCAACAGGGCTGGTAGCAGCTGCGGAATGTATGAGAGGAGAGAGTGGTCCCTGGAGGAATCCTCAGTTCCCTGGCAGGCCCCAAGCTGAGCAGATGGAGAGGAGACACCCACAAAACAGCCAGGAGCCTGAGGCAGCAGATTCAATTCAGTAGACAGGAAACAGTCACCCTGCTTCCGGTTCCCGGTGTAAAAGCCAAAGGAGAGGCTAGGGTTCAGCGAGTACCAAGTGCCCTCGGGACATGACGCCCTGATGGGACCCCTTTCCCTGGCTTCAGTTTCAGAAGTGACTGGCTGTCTTCCAGCTGGGAAACCTGAACTCAGAGCCTTTGCTTACAGACTTAATGGTCCTAAGATGGGCTAGGTGGTTTACACCTATAATCGGAGTACCTAGAGGGTAGAGGCCAGGAACATCGGTTACAAAGCTTGTTCCAGGCTACCCTAGGCTACATGAAACCGGGTCTCAAAAAACAAAACCAGGGTGAGATGGCTCGGCGGGTAAAGATGCCTACTGCCAACCAAGCCTGACAACTTGAGTTCCATACCTGGGACCCACAGTCTAAAAGTTGTCCTCTGACTTACGTCTTTCTTACTTCCACAGATGCGCTGTGGCACGTGCGTGCCCACACACATACACATATATAGATACCAACAACAACCACAAAAGTTATTTTTTTTAAAAAGGTCCCAAAGTTCTGGAATAGGCCTTTGACAAAAGGGACCCTGACCCCAAGAGTCAGGGAAGAGAGGCTTCCAGGCCAAGAGAGGTGACTCAGGAATGCCTGAACGAGGACCCTGGTGGAACCAAGAGCTGCGGGACCGACGCTCAGAGATCGGCTCAAGCACCAGGCAGACAGAGCCACAGGCCACAGCTTGAAATCCAAGGCCTTTAATCTGCAGCTAGAGTGCTTGCCCTCTCCTCCCACGTCACCGTGTCCCACCTGGTGCCAGCGCTGGATTCTTACAGCTCCCTGCCCTCATCCCGGTCCATCCCACTGGCTAGGACCCAGTGTCTTCTTCCCAGGGCCCTAGCATCAGCGGGGACTGTCCCAGCTACCCTGGGACAGCTACCCTCTCACAGCTCTCTGTGTCTCTGTGTCTTCTAAGTGGGAGCAGGTGGGGGTGCGGTGAGCGCGCCCGCTGCCGCTGCCGCCCCCAGCATGAGCATGGCCAAGGCCTTGGGCCCGGTGGTGTGGATCTTCTCGTGCCGGTGCAGGTTGGAGCGGCGGCTGAAGCTCTTGCCGCAGAGCGGGCAGGAGTAGGGCCGCACACCGCGGTGGGTGCGCTGGTGGGCGGTGAGGTGCGAGCTGTGGCTGAAGCTCTTGCCGCAGTCGAGGCAGTGGTAGGGTTTCTCGCCCGTGTGCGTGCGATTGTGCGCGATGAGGTTGGAGCGCTGGCTGAAGCACTTGCCGCACTCCGGGCACGCGTAGGGCTTGACACCGGTGTGGGTGCGCTGGTGCGTGACCAGGGCGGAGCTCTGTGTGAAGCACTTGCCGCAGACCGGGCACTTGTGCGGCTTGGCGCCCGTGTGAGTGCCCTGGTGTGTGACCAGGTCTGAGCGGCGGGTGAAGCGCTTGGCGCAGCGGTCGCACACGTACGGCTTCTCACCGGTGTGGATGCGCTGGTGCTGGATCAGCGTGGAGTGGTGGCTGAAGCTCTTCCAACACGAGGGGCAGGTGTAGGGCTTCTCGCCAGTGTGGATGATCTGGTGCTGGATGAGGTGTGAGCTGCGGCCGAAGCGCTTGCCGCAGTCCGTGCAGGTATAGGGCTTCTCACCCGTGTGAGTGCGCCGGTGTGTCACCAGGTGCGAGTGCCAGCTGAAGCCCTTGCCACACTGTTCGCACTTGTATGTCTTCCTGCCCGGTTCACCGTCCGCAACAATACCTTCCTCGCCACTTTCCAGGGCGCCCTTCTCCTCCTCGCTGGGTTTCCCTGGGCCGCTGTTCTCTGGGTTCTCGAGAGGATGTGTATCGGGTGGGGAGGGCTTTGGCTGCCTGGCTTCCCCAGAGTCTCTGGCCATCTTTGCACCCGGGCCACTAGCCACTTGCTGACCACACTGTGGCTCTTCCCCCGGAGCGCACCTGGCCCTAGTCCTTAAGGGTTTCGTATCCTCTAGGGTTGCCATGGCTATGGTTGGTACCACCTTCCCCATTTCCACAATTCCTGTAAAAAGACAGGGTTGCCAGTTGAGACAAACTTCTGGAGAGCCCGAGGGATGGGCAGGCAGAGCTAAAAACCCGGGAGTTAGATTCTGGGAGACAGGAAAAGGGAAGGGGAAGCCAGGGGACCCCTCAAGACAAGAGCCACCCTCCAGCAGTAGAGGGGTCTGGAAACCCTGGCATCCATACCCACAAGGGGGAGCCCCAAACTAAGGCATTTGCTAAGGCCCTCACCTGAACCAAGGCCTCTTCTCTCCTCAGCACCTGGTGGTCTGCTGGAACTTGCCACCTCGCCCTTCCCCTGAACTTGGGGGACCCAGAAAGGTCTGCTGAATGGAAACCCTGTCCAGAAAGAGAAGCTGTGTTTCTACCCAGTCTAGAATCACTTCCCAAACCACACTCCTCCCATGATCCCCCATCTCCAGCCCCACCTGACTAAACGAGGATGGAACTTAGATCCTCACACAGGCTTAGTTGGCAGGCCCCATGGCCTTGGCAGTTCTGTTGATGATTGGATGGTGGCCCTGAGACCCATTCTGGGCTTATCAACCACTCACTCCTGTAGTTAGCTCAGGTTTGCCTACTACCCTTTCTTAGCATTTCCCAGGGCCCAGACCAACAAGTCCAAGCAAACCCTGGACGTTAGAGGGAACGCGGGACTCAATCGGGCTCTAACCAGTGACCTAACATTCCTGTCCTCCACTGAGGCGTGAGAGTCACAGTCCTCTTCTCTTACTGACTACACCAAATTCCTCAGGGACACAGCACATCAGTGTCCCAGCCTCTGGAGCTTGGCCTCTGCACCATCCCCGGTTCCCCTGAATGCAGGTGCAGGAGCAGGTGGTCTTCTGCGGTCCCTGCTGCTGTCCCCCTGCTTAGCAACTGTGACGAGGAAAGGGATCTGCTGAACTTCATGTGGTGTTGGGGATGGGCCTCACACATACCAGGCCAGCGCCCTACCCCCCAGCCACACTCCAGCCCTTCTAAAAGGATACATATATTTATTTATCCATTTGTTTAAATTTTGTTTCGAGACTGGGTCTCATAGCACAGCCTAGCTGAGAATGACCTTAAACTTCTGATCTTCCTCCCTCCACCTCCTAAGTGCTGGAATTCCATATATATGCCACCAAACCTGGAATTTTTAAAGTTTTGCTTACTAATTCTTATTGAGACAGTCTCACTGGGTAGTCTAGGCTGGCCTTGAGCTCACTGCAGATGAGCCCTTACCCAAAGCTAGCCCATTTTTCTCCTGTAGTACATCCCTGTAGAAATTCTGCTGTGTGTGGTCCAGCCTTCCCCACTCCTCCCTGGAGAGGTATAGAGCCACATCCTCAAAGGTCACCGGCATCTGAGACAACATGAAAACAACACTGTTCAGGGTTTGCTGTGGACATGGCAAGAAAAAATGTCAACACCAGGCCTTCAAACTGCTGCCTCCAGTGACCCCATCACTTGGATTAGATGGTTGGACAGAAGAGCCACAAGAATGGCCTTCTGTGGGATGTGATGGTCAGGAACAATGCAGCATCTTAGGGTCCACAGGCACAGCTCAGGCCCCCACATGGTCTCCACCCTAAGCTCATCTCTCAGAAGAGGATTCTCAATGACAGACCAGCCACTCTGCTCCCTCTGCTTCTCCACCAGCTGTACCAGGACTGCTGTGAGCCCATGTCTTGGTGAGGGCTCCCAGGTGGCCCAACAGCACTTTAGCAGAAGGTTCTGACTCGAGGCAGGGCGGGTCACATGCTGAACCCATTACAGAAAAGACTGTACCATGGAAGGACCAGGAAGAGTCCTGCCTCTGTCCTGGGGCAGGCTGGAGGGACCCTCAGAGGACACTCACCTGGGACCAGGCAGTGAGGAGGGCCGCGGCCACCTGTCGCTCTCTGGTCCTTCCTCCTCGGGAAAGTATCGGAATCCAGGGTGAGGGAAGAGCTGCAGGAAGACAGGGTCCTCAGAGCAGCCAGCATCCTGGGCCACGATGCTCCGCCAGCTACCTCAGCCCTCACCCGATTCAACCCAGGAAGCCGGTCACCCACTCGAAGGCTGCCAGGAGGCAGAAGAAAATCTGGGGCCTCTACCTCCCTCAGTAAAACCCTCAACTCTCCCCAGAATGTCTTCCCGAGTAAAAAACGCCCGTCTCCTACCTCCACCAGGCAGGAACAGGACTTTCTCCTTAGATCCAGGACTCCGGGGCATCCAGCCCTGTGTTCCTGGAGCTCTGTCCTCCAGTGATACCCCCTCAGGGTGTGGTTCTTCTGGCTCTGCCTTAATATGTGTTGACTCCTGAGAGGCTGCCAAGGCTGTCTCCTCCTGCCCAGAGAGCATGTCTCCACAGCACTGCCCATGACCTGGAACCTAGGGATCACACTCCCTATCAGCATTGGAGATCTGGTGGAGACAGCTGGCTAGGAGAATGCACACTCAAACATAAGGCACACTTTAGACCAGTGCTTCTCAACCTTCCTAATGCTGGGACCTTCATGATGGGACCCCCAACCACAAAATTATTTTCATTGCTACTTCATAACTGTAGTTTTGCTACTGCTATAAATCGTAATGTAGCCGGGCGGCGGTGGCGCACACCTTTAATCCCAGCACTCGGGAGGCAGAGCCAGGCAGATCTCTGTGAGTTCGAGACCAGTCTGGTCTACAGAGAGAGATCCAGGACAGGCACCAAAACTACACAGAGAAACCTTGTCTCGAAAAACAAAAAACAAAACAAAATAAAACAAAACAAAAAATCGCAATGTAAATATCTGATATGCAGGATATCTGATATGTGACCCCTGTGAAAAGGCAGTTCAACCCCAAAAGGGTCTTTGACCCACAGGTTGAGAACCTCTGTCTTAAAGGTCGGCCTCTCTTTCTATCCAGGGCTCTCCGCCAGCAAGGACAGGCAGTGGATGGAAGATGCACAGTCCATGTGAACAAGGCACCCTGGAAGCAGCTGTCACCTCTCCATGGAAGCTTCATATGACATAGGCAGTGTAGACCGCTATTTTTTTAAATATATAAGAAAACTAAATATAGTGGGTTAAACAGCACCCCTCCAAATCCCTGTCAGCCATGAATGTAACTGTATTTGAAGTCAGGTATGGTGCCACAGCCTGGAATCCCAGGATTTGGGAGGTGGAAGCAGGAGGGTCAGGAGTTCAAGGACATCCTTGGCTACACAAGCTGTTCTAGGCCAACCTGGACTACAGGAGACCTTGTCTAAAAACAAAACAAAACAAAACAAAACAAACAAAAGAATGGAGCCTTATTTGGAGGAAGGGTCTTTTACAGAGATAATTAAGTTAGCAATCTTGAAATTAAGTCATTGGAAGTTTAGGGTGGCCTACACCCAGTGATTTAGATCTTGACAGGAACAGAAGGTACAGTTAGGTCTGGTGGTGCCAGCTCGGGAAGCTGAAGCAGGAGGATAGCAAGTTCAAGACCTCCCAGGGCTGCTAAGAGAGTCCAAGGCCACACAAAAAACTTAGCAAATCTGTCTGAAAAATCAAATGAAAAGTCAAAAGAGGATTTGAGATGTAGCTCAGTAGGAGACTGCTTATGGCATGTATGAGAAGTAGGGTTCAGTCCTTAGTAACACACACGCACGCACGCACGTACGCGCACGCGCACACGAACAGGCACCGGGCTGGGGAGTGCAGCGCACTAACAGAAGACCCGAGTTAGGTTTCCAGCATTCACGTTGGACAGCTCAGAACCACCTGTAACTCCAGCTCCAGGGAATTGGATGCTCTCTCTGGACCACAGGCACCTGCACTCACATCCAAACACCCCCACCCACTGTAGCCATAAGTTTTCCTGTGCCCCTCCTTACGTTACCTACAGAGGTATATTAAACCTCTGTAAGTAATATAAGGTGGGCACACAGAGGCTTATATTACTTACAAACTGTACGGCCTAATGGCTCAGGCTTCTCGCTAGCTAGTTCTTATATCTTAAATTAACCCATTTCTATTAATCTATGTTTTGCCACATGTTTCCTTGGCTTACCAGTCTGCTGGCATGTTGCTCCTTGGGCAGCAGGCTGGCATCTCTCCCTCTGCCCTTCTTCTTCCTGTCCCTGTCCTTGGATTTCCCGCCTATCTCTAAGCTACCTTGCCATGGACCAAAGCAGTTTATTTATTAACCAATGGGAGCAACATATATTCACAGCGTACAGAAAGACATCCCCTAGCACCCCACCCCCAACACACATGCACGAATATACATATAAATAAAAATAAAGAAAGAAGAAGAGGAGGAAGAGGAAGAAAAGGAGGAGGAGGCACAGAGAACAGAGATGGAGCCATATGCATACATGACTGTGGGACTAGCCAGAGCTATGAAAAGGCTCCCTTCCTGAAAGCCTTCCAAGGGAGCAGGGCACTCTAGCACTGTGAGAGAATAAATCGAGGTGGGCTTAAGCCTCCTGGTTAGTGGGAACTTACCAGGCAACCACAGGAAGCCAACACATCCAGGCTGAGAGATAAAAGAAGGCCCACATCACAGCGCTCCAGAGCTTCCCTTGTGCTGGGGGATACCTGGTGAGTCCCCACCTATGACACGGTGTAACCATTTGGCCTTCTGCTGGAAGTTTGCCTGTTCTCCTTCCCCTCTCCTGTCTGGGACCTTCAGAGTAACCGGGGCCATGACTGACGGGTGGCCTAGACTCAGCCTCTCTACTGCCTGCATGTGACAGTTAGGAAGAGCTGGCAGCTGATGAGGGACAGCTGCCTGCTCCAGAAGGTTCTGGATAAACAAAGAGCAATTCAAAGTCTACTGCTGTTACTCCACCAGTGTGCAGCTGATGGCATCTGACATCAGAAAAGAATGCAGATAGATGAGGCTCATCAGGTATCAGGTCGTGTCGTTCCCCACCCCCCCTCCCCAAAAGCTTCTGTGGCAGGGGCACTGAACATTGGTAACAATTCTTTGGGCTTCTACATCGTAAAAATGGCAGTACTCATACTAGTCTATATTTATATATATTCATAACCACCAGCAAAACTGGGTGGGAGGGTCCAAATTCCTGACTTGGTCCAGTAGTTATGGGTGTTCTCGGTTCATGTATCACAGTAATTATCAGTGACAGGCTGGCCAACTGCTTACAGACGACTCTCACACTCATTATCTCCTTCGAGCCTACCAGTGACCTAGTGGGAGAGGTAAGAATGGCAAGTGTATGACTCAACTTTACACACAGCACAAGGAGTTCCCACAGGCCAGGGCACTGGCCCAAGGTCACACATCAGGCCCGAGGCTGATTCAGAGTCCTCTAGCTCCGAGCTCTCTCCCAGAGAACCTGAATCCCCAAAGGTGGCAATTACACACACACACACACACACACACACACACACACACACACACACACACACCACGGGCAGGCACTGTTACAGGGAGAACTCAGACTCAGAGAGGTAGGCCATGAGGAGGCATGGCCCAGGAGGAAGGGAGTGGGGAACAGAAGACCTCCCTATGTTCTGTGACCGCTATGCCCCTTACTAGACAGAGCAAAAACACACTGTAAAGACCCATTAGAAGCTATTTCCCATGATGCCGCTCCCCCCTCCACACACCCCTACCCAGTGCCCTCATCTGGAAGCCTCACTCCTGCAGTGACTCTCACTCTTCCTTCTGTCCAGATACGAGTTTTGAAAATCCCCTCTGCTCCATTCCAAAGCATCCCACCCTCCCTAGGATCCCTAGGATCCCACCATACCGCATGGGTTTTCTCCTTGCTCTCAGCAGCCAGGATGCTTTTACTGTCTGCAGACATCTTCCATATCAGAGAGAGGAAGAACAGCAAATGAGTCCCTCCCCTGCTCGTCAAGCCCCCTCCAGGTTTTAGCCAGGATCCTGGAAAAGAGGAAAGAAATCAGTGTCTGGAACACCTCCGAAGTGCCCCAGCACTCCCTACGTCTGACCAGAGTGCAAATGAAGTCTGCAGGACCCTGTGGAGCCCGTGCTGAATGATGTTTTCTGGTTTCTTTGAAAGGAATGGTATTGTCCCCTTTGTCACTGAAGCAAGAGCCTCAAATCTCAGTGAAGCCAGCTCAGGGAAAGTGAGGGCTATGTCGGAATCAGGGTTTCTTGTCACCAGGCGCAGAAAGTTCTGCAGAGAGCCCACAAAAGAGGTGCCAGTGCGGGGGTACCTGCCGTGTGCCCCAGGTGGACACAGCCTCGCCTGGAACCCACGAATCAGCTGCCCACTCTCAGCAGTTCTCTCAAAGCTGCAGCTTCCCCTCGGGGACGTTCATCCTGGTCATGGTCCGGTGGGCCATGTCCTCACCTTCCCCATCCTGGGTTCAGCCCCCTCATTCTCTCCTGCCAGCCTGAAGCCTTCCACCTTGGACCCTGTCCCCTTCTGCAAGCTGACTGCACAAGCCGATTTCCAGGTGCTTTCCCAACCATCCCTTTCTCACCAAGGTAGAGGCAAAGGAGGCACCTGGGGTGCCGTGGAGCACCCCTCCAGGGGGTGAAGCGAGTCTTGGCAGCCAGAACTGAACGGGCCGGCAAGCCCGGTGGAGGCTGGGATTAGGGACAACAGGAAGTCCCTTCCAGATCCCATTCCCCACTCAGCTGCAGCTTTACAGGGTTCCCAGCTTCGAGGGTTCCGGTTCAGGGGGTCCCCAGCCTGCGCTGCACCTGTCTTGGCTTGGGAGATAGGGTCAGATCGATAGTGCTGGTTCACAATGATTACTCTACCGATCAGTGTCTATGAACACTGACAGAAAAACTGCAGATGCGCCGGGCGTTGGGGAGCACGCCTTTAATCCCAGAACTCGGGAGACAGAGGCAGGCAGATCTCTGGATCTCAGAGTTGGAGGCCAGCCTGGGCTACAGAGTGAGTTCTAGCACAGCCAGGGTACACATAGAAACCCTGTCTCAAAAAACAAACAAACAAACAATAAAACAAAGACAAAAAACAGAAGATGCGTTTTTAGACTCGAGTGTTTGATGATTCAAAGATTGTGTTCATTGTACAAGAGCATCGTTGTACTGAGTGAAAGGGGCAGGACCGTTCTTTCCAGCACACAACACATCAGAAGCGCATATACTGCCCATGGGGCCCCTGGATTCATT
>CABHPP010117265.1:14374-26987 GCA_902168425.1 Peromyscus attwateri | reverse complement strand
TCTCTCTCTCTCTCTCTCTCTCTCTCTCTCTCTCTCTCTCTCTCTCGACAGGATTTCTCTATGTAGTTTTGGTGCCTGTCCTGGATCTCCCTCTCTAGACTAGGCTGTCCTCGAACTCAGTGATCTGCCTGGCTCTCCCTCCCAAGTGCTGGGATTAAAGGTGTGCCATCTCTCAGTCCTCTTTTGTTTTTGTTTGTTTGTTGTTTGCCAGTGCTAGGGATGGAATCTCTGACCTCCTACACGTAGGTTCTGCCTCTGAGCCACTTCCTGGGGCCCTGTCCTGCAGGTCTCAGGCATCCACCAAAAGATGGGATTGTACAGAAGGGAGCGGCCTTAGCTTCCAGATTCTTCTTACTGTTGCCACCGAATGTGCTGGCTGTAGGACTGGATGGGACAGTGACTCTGCAACTGAACGTTATTTTCCATCCTGGGCCCCCAAACAAGCTCCAGCCCTGCGGTGCCCTCTGCAAACCTCAGCCGCACCCAGCTCAGCCGGTCTTCCCGCCAGGCCCTACAGCTTAGCCACAGGCTCTGCGCAGACTCACAGGCTCCGTCCGGGAGGAGGGGCAGCAAGCGTGCCCTGGAAAAGGGCAAGAGGAGGGCCGCGGGCCTCTTCCCTCCTGGAGCGCCGGGGCCTGGCAGTGTGCGGCTGCCAAGAGCAAGTGAGGCACAAGTCCATTCTCAGCCGGTTGTTTGCGCTCTGGGGCTTATTTTCCCACAGAAACAAAGCTCAAGTGGAGGTTGGCTCCTTGCCTGGCTCCAAGGAACTGTTATTGAGTTCACAGCTACAGGCTCAAACCTTCACCCCTCCACATTGTCTGGGACTAGCTGGGGCTCTAATGGGAGCTTCTGAGACCACAGACCCACAGGCACCTCTGCCGAGGCTCTGGGGCTGTGGGAACTGGGGCCCACAGAGAACACAGTTCAAGCTCCCCACCCCTCCTTTTGGGGGTGCTAACCCAGGGCTTCTTGTCTCTAAGGCACTTCATCCCGAGAACTACTCACCAAAGCCATGGGGTAGAGAGTGTCCTGAACAGGGGAGTCCTGGGCTACCACTAAATACTCAGGCTTTCTCCTTTATAGACCGTAATGGGGCCAGATCTATAATTCTCTAGCTTTTTCTCTTTCTGACATTTTCTCACGGTGGTGTATGCCTACAGCCCCAGTACTTAGGAGTCAGAGGCAGGAGAATTGTGGGGACTGGAGGCCGACTTGGGCTACATAGTGCATTCCAAAGACAATGTGGGCTGCAGAGTGAGACCTTGTCTTCAAAAGAAAAAAAGTTTTTAAAGCATCTTTTGTTTTTGTTTTGTTTAAGATGGGAGCTCACTCTGTAGCCCAGGCTGGCCTAGGCATCTGAATAACCAGCATCTGGAGCGCATGAGTCCAGGTGTGAGCTACTACCCTGGACTTCAAGCAGGTTTGACTAAAACCGATTAAAGCGTTGGTAAAGCTGGTGAAGGGCTAGACCCCCCTCACACTGCCTATGTGGCAGTGGGGGCCACATCATGTGACTGTATTTCTTCCTACATGTTCCTTGAGGAATGCTGGGAAAAAAGTCACAGGGCTAGACACAGCCACCCCTACACAAGTATTCAACCAGACAGACATGTATACACACAGGTACACACAACATACATACATGCATGCATACATACATGCAGACAGACACTAACTCACCCTAGCATTAGCTTAAGGTCTTGGAGGAAATGCAGAACTGTGCTTAACATTCTGGACTGGATGGGGGTGTGTGGTCTGCACCCTGGGGCTTCTCAGCTCCCTGTGCATCCATGGGCAAGCTGACACCACTCTCTCCTCCATTTTGAGCTGTAAAGAAAGCTGTATCATGTAGACTAGGGACTTATCATCATTATTATTTCTTTCCCTTTTTTACACCTGTTTATTTATGTGTGTGTGGAAATCAAGAGAACAGCGTGCAGGGGTTGATTCTCTTCTACCATGTAGGTTCTGGAAATCAGACTCAGGTCATGGGGTGACAGCATTTACCAGCTGAGCCGTCTCGTCGCTTGAGACAGTCTTCGGAAACTGAAAGTCACTCTACAAGCAAGACACGTATGAGTGGCTGAAACCATAGCCATGAATGGTGGAGCCGGATCCCAGCAGGGAAGGAAGCTCTAGGCCTGTGAGGCCCTTGTCTGCCATACTTACATTCCGGGGCATGCCAGGGCTTCCTGCACTCAGGGAGCAGAGGGTGGCAGCAGCAAGAACATGCCGAGCTGGGTGAGGAGAGGAGACAGCGCAGGTGGTCTAGGGATGCCAGGGCTCTGAGGAAGATGGAGGCTGTTTGCAGGTGAGAAGAGACTCTAGGAAGCCCAAGCTGGCCCACTGTGGGAGACAGTGGAACAGTCTCCTCACAGCCCCATGGTTGGACCTGTGGGACCTGCGGCTGCCATGGGAACAGGGCTAAGAACTCAAAGCAGCAGGAGCAGGGAGGCCCCACCCGGAAAAAAAACATCCTGGTTGCTGGGGCCAGGCAGGCTCTGTGGGAGGGGTTATTTTTAGCAGTTTAGGTGGCTGGGGCTGGACTTGTATGGCCTTGCTGTCTGGCTGCATAACACACCCATTGTCCTGTCTGACCTTGCATAGCTGTTAGGAGGCCTCTCTGTCTGCCCCTTGCCCTCTGGGGTGCACCCGGGCTACACAGAACCTAAAAAATGGAGCTGGCCTGGAAACACAGCTGCTCTGCGTAGCCCAGGTTATCCCAGACAGGGCGAGAGTTTCTGGGGTGGTGGAGGGCACTGGGTCTTCCTGGACACCAGCCAGAGGCTCTCCTCCTGAGGCACAGGGCCAGAGGTCCCCAGAGTGCTGGAGCAGGGATATGATGGGTGCAGAAATGTGATGATCCAGAGGACATAGACTCTTTTATTGTAGGTGTCCTTTCATTCCAGTCACACCCTGGGTGGTCTCTGCAGGGGCTGAGGGGTGTGTGTGTGTGTGTGTGTGTGTGTGTGTGTGTGTGTGTAAGAAGCCAGGTTGTCTTTCCATTTCTCTCGCCCACACCCAGGCATCCGGCTCAGCTCTTGGCTTTGGGTGTGTGACCTCTGTTTAATTCTGGATACACCACACACAAAGTAGGTCCAGAATTGGCTTTTTCGTCAAGGATGAAAAACCCTGCAGGGGGTACCCTCCCCGCATCCAAAGCTAACATGAGCAATGAGGATGACTATGGAGCTGGACTGGGGAGAAGCCACCTGGCTGGCCCTGCCTAGAGCTGGGGTGCTGCTGAAGGACAGACAGCCTGTTTCAGCCCCCTCCTCCTGGGCCAAGGGAGCTCTACTCTCTCTTACCTACCTGCTCATTCTGGTGTGTGTGTGTGTGTGTGTGTGTGTGTGTGTGTGTGTGTGTATGGAAGGTCTCAGATGTGCCTCTGCAGACATTCACCTTATTTTTAAATTTTTTTTTCTATTTTATGTGCCTGCTTGTATATCTGTGTGAGGGTGTCAGGTCCCCTGGAACTAGTTACAGACAGTCGTGAGCTGCCATATTGAATGGGGAATTGAACCCGGGTCCTCTGGAAGAGCAGCCAGTGCCATTAACTGCTGAACTGTCTCTGCAGTCCCCTCACCTTATCCTTTGAGATAAGGTTTCTTACCTGAAGCTCACCTATTAGGTGAGGCTAGCAGCCAGCAAAGCTGAGGGACCTGCTTGTCTCTACCTCTCCAGTGCGGACATTACAAATAGGATTCTTTGTCTCTACCTCTCCAGTGCGGACATTACAAACAGGATTCTTTCCTGGGGCTCGAACTCAGGTCCTCTTGGTGCGTATGTGCTGAGCACTTTCCCAGCTCTGCTCTCCCCTGCTCTCATCTGTTTTTACGCATTTGTTTTTATTTATTTACTGTATGTGCGTGTGTTTCTGCCTGTGCTTGTGGCTCATGCACCAGGACATGCAGTTAGAGGCCAGAGGACAGTTTGTAGGAGTCAATTCTCTCCTTCTACCGTGTGTGTGTGGTTCGGGAATCAAACTCAGATCCCAAAGCTTGGAGGCAAGCACCTTTTCTGACAGAGCTGTCTTGCCTGCCCCTATTCTCAGATCTTGAAGGCTGAAGAGTCAGGAATTTCTGGTGGATGAGGAATGAAGAAGGGAGTCATGTATTCAATGAACGTTTATTGAGCACCTACTGTGTGCCAGGTAGTTCTAGAGTCCTGGAGAAGAAGGGCTGGGGCAGTCTGAAGTTTTCCCGGCTCAAGGTCTCTTCCCAAAAAAAGTCCTGCAAGGGGCTGGGGGCCCCTGCCTTGAAAAGTGGAAGGTCTAGTTACAGAAAGCCGAGACCTGTAGAGGCGAGACAGCTCGGAGTGGGGGGGGTCTCAATATAAGACTGGTGCCTTCTCCCAGGAGATCTGGGCAAGGCCTCTGCAGGATGAGGTAGTCCTTCATCACCTCCTCTTCAGTACCGATATGCACGATTTCTTGAGGGGCCCAATCTGCAGATGGGCGTCCACACTCTCCAGGAAGAAGGCAGGCTTGAGCCTGTGACTGAAGAGCCCTGAAAAGTGGCTGTCCAGGCGACTCTGGAAAGGGTCAGTGGGGGAGGCCAGGGCACCACTGCGGCGTGGCCGGGAGGCTTTGAGCCTCCGAAGAAGGCTCAGCTTTCCGTCTCGAACAGCATAGAAGGCCAGGGCATGGTCAGCGTACTCTAGGCAGACCCCAACCGTAGGGGAAAAGGCATGGGGCAGTGGGGCCTCCAGCCCACAGAACCAGACTGAGAATCCACGCCCGTTCCACTGCAGACAGCACGAGTGTGCATTTCGGCCCAGCCGGCCCCGGTCATAGGGCTCTTGCGGAGAGAAGCCCTCAGCCATGACACCCACACTGACCCATCCTTCGATGATCTCTACCTCCCAGTAGTAGGTGCCCCGGTCCAGGGCACCCTCTCCTAGCACCTGCTCACAGTGTGTGAAGCGGGTGGGTGACTCCGGGTAGTTGATGGGACATAATACCCTCTTGACGCCTTTGGTTCCGAAAAGCTGCAAGAACTTGTCTGCCGTATCACTGTCCAAGTCCACGATGTAGGCAACTGACCCCATGGATGGGAAAGAGACACAGATCACAGCCAAGCTTGGATGGGATAGTCTCCCACAGGGACCCACCTCCCCCAAACACAGCCTCGTCCCTTCTTCAGAACCACTGAGACCCGGCACTAATGGGGACCACCCGTGGAGGTGACCTTGTCCACCCTAGAGATTAAGGGGAGGGTTCCCAAGCTCTGTGTTTCTGAAGCCTCGCAGATGACAGAGGCGCTTTGGTAGCATCGGGCTGGCTACTTACACTTGAGGAAGTAATCCCTGGGAGCCTCACTCTCCAGCAGGTTGGTGCTGTCAGGGTCCTGGGACTCCACATCAGCTGCACAAGAAGGAGTGGTGTGAAAGCAACCTCTGTGGATCACCTGTGGCTGGCTGCAGGGCTACCCTCGGTGGTGCCCACCCCCGCCTGTAGCTGGCTGCAGGGCTACCCTCGGTGGTGCCCACCCCGGCCTGTGGTTGTAACGCCCTCCACCCTTCCTTCCAAAGCCCCCAGCTACTTGGTGACAGACACACCCATATGGGACGTGTCCTCATGCATGTGTACCGCTTGAGTTCCCCCACCCTGGCCTCCTTGCATGCAAGGCCTTCATCTCTCTGAAGTTCGTGGGAGAGCAAGAAGAATCCCTTCGGGGTGTGGGGTGGGGATGGCTTCAGTTCCTGGCAGGATTAGGGTCCCTCCCCCAGTGCCAGACACCTTTTCCTCCTCCACTCCTGGATGGACACCAGATCTGGGGGCCCACATGGTGTATCTGGGGAGGGGTGTGAGTCATCTTGGAGGGGCACCTACCTTCTGAGCCACGTTTCTGCAGCTCATCCTCGTCACTGCTCAGCCCCCGCAGCTGCTCCCACTGGCTGGCACAGGCTGAGACCAGGATGTCTCTCAATGCTCTGACCACTTGGGAGGACTTGGTGAAGCTGAGTTCCCTGGGGGGCCCAGGGCCGGGGCCGCACCCCTCCTCCAGGGCCAGCCGTAGAGCCAGGAGCTCCTGTGCCAGACAAATGCCCATTAAGGCTCTGCTGGCCGTAGCTTCTCCCAGCCAGGGAAGGTAGCAACTGTCTTGGAAGGCCAGCTACCCATCGCCTCTGCCATCATTTCTCACCCCAACCCCCTCACTTCCATCCCCCTGTGGCTCATGAGCCATCCTCACCTGTAGGAAGCTGACTGAGTCAGCTTCTGGAACCTGACTGAGGTTGTGACGTGCCCGGCTCAGGCGGCTGCGCTGTTCCTCCTGTCTACGCAGGTCACCCTGGGAGCGGCCCAACATAGTGGCCTCTCCCTCCTCGATGAACCCCAGCACCTCAGTCTGGAAACTCTGTAGGGTGGCCGTGGCCTCGGCAAACATCTGGCTCACCCTCTCTCGTTCGGCCACAGCTGCACTCTGCAGGATTGGGCGGTGGAGGCAAAGACCCAACCTGGCTACAGTTTCCTTCTCTGACTGTGTGTGTGTGCCCACCCTGCCCTACTAGGAGCACAGAAGGACCAGCCCAAGCTCTGGGTCTGAGCCAGGTCTCGGGAAACAAGGTGTTCCTGCTCAGTAGGGTCGAGCAGTCTCTAATCAGGGCATGTCTAGAGTGGGTGGTACATACTGGAAACTTATGCCCAATTTCAGAGGGAGGCCTGCTTCAGGGGTGCACAGGGGATTAGGGTGGGGTCTGACCTTGATGAGGGCCACAGTACGGCGGGACTGTGCAATGCCGGCACCCAGTTCATCCATCCGGTCCTCCACAGCACTCAGGACTTTGGGCTGCTCAGCCTGTGGATTGGGCTTTGTGAGTCTGGTGTCTGATGACAAAGGTCCCTGACCAGATTTGTGAATGGAGGGACTGAAAGTGGCTGTGATATTTCAGAATATGCCCAAAGCACCTTTGGCCAGGCTGGTGCCATTCCCAAATGCCTGGCAAGGAAGCGGGCTGTGGGCATCTGACTACCTGTTGACCAAAGAAGCCAGTATAGTATCAGGTTCTCGATTTATTTGGGATTTTTCCCCTCCGTGGGGAAGAGGTGAATAGTGAGAGCGTGGGGTTGGGGTATGACTGAACGAGAAGGAGGACACTAAATAATCCCGGGGATTAGTTTCAAAAGAGCCTTCACCCCCAATCCAGCTCTGAAAAATGGGGATTCCGGGCAAATCCCTTGGGTCTTATGAGTCACAGCTCCAGGCAGGAGAGACGGAAAATCCCAAAGCCAGAGGCGCCAAGACCGGGATGGAAGCCAAAGGAAACTGGGGGTGGGAGGTAGTGGGACACTGGGCACATGCTCCCCACGGCCCCAGAATATTCGGACAGAGAAGTTCTGTGTGACCAGCCCAACCTCCATCGCGCTCCTGCGCTCCTGGTGCCTGCCACACCCATCCACAGTGGCTGACTCAGTCCAGGACAAATCTGAGTTGGGACCAGCAAGAAGAGCTCCGCAGCCATGGGGCCACGCCCGTGGCCAGCCACTCCTGGTCCCCACCGGCTCCAAGAGTCTAACCCAGGTACCTCTCTGGCTTTACACCCACACTGACCCAGTTACACACACACACACACACACACACACACACACACACACACACACACTCCCTTTCGGCTCTTCGCCATTCTTTCATCTACTCAGTAGTTGCTTCTGACTCCACTTGCATCCACACCAGCCCTAGCAAACGACACTACAGACTGGAAGCAGTCGCAAAGATCCTCAGGTTAGAGGGGGAAACTAAGGCAGAGCCTATTGAGTCAGAGCGATGAGACCCACGCAAAGGTGGGAACCAACTCCACAAAGTTGTCTTCTTAATCTCCACGTGCACATCCACAATAATAATAAAACAAACAAATAAATAAAAGGCACAGCCCGAGAAGAGTGGGGGGACTAAACCGCTCTCCTGCCCCGCCGGTCGCCCATCTCCACGTGCCCGCTCAAGGTGCCCACGCCCCACCTCCTGAAGCGCGCGCTCCTGCTCCAGCGGCACTAGCTCGTGGCCGCGATGCTCCTGGGCGGCACAGGCCTCGCACAGGCACACTCTCTCCACGCGGCAGTAGCGCTCCAGCGGCCGCAGGTGGCGCGGACACAGGCTCTCCTCCAGCCGGCGCAGCGGCGGCACCAGGCGGTGGCCGCGCAGTGCGGGGCTGCGTTCGTGCGGGGCCAGATGCGCAGAGCAGAAGGAGGCGAGGCAGGAGAGGCAGGAGAGCGCGGCGGGCAGGGCTGCGCCCTCCGGGCACGCGTCGCAGCGCACCGGCTCTTCGGCGGGCCAGGGCTCGGGCGCGCAGGGAGCCGATGGCTCCGGAGCAGTAGGGGGTGCGGTGGGCGCCGAGGGTTCGGGCGTCGCGCCCCGGGTGGGGCCTGAAGCCGGGGCGGACATGGGTCCCGGGCCCGAGCCCTGGCGGAGCTGCAGCAGCTCGGACAGCGTGTGGTTCTTGCGGAGCTGCAGGCCGTCGGGGAAAGGCTCCTGGCAGAGTGGGCAGCGGGCCGGACCTCCGGAACCACCGTTGCCGCCCGCACTCCGGTGCGGCCAGAGCGCGCCCAGGCAGGCGAGGCAGAAGTTGTGGCCGCAGGGCAGTGTCACCGGCTCCCGGAGCGGTTCCAGGCAGATGGGGCAGCTGAAAGGCCCGCTGCCGTCCATGGCTCCGCAGCTGCCCGGGCACCGCCTGTGCTGCTCCCGCCTGGGAGGGACCAGGGACGGTTCGCGCCCGGCACCGCCCCCTGGGGCCAAGGCCAAGGGTCCAGTCCCCTCCTACCCCTGCGCAGTTCTGCCCGCCCCCAACGCGGCCAGCCGCTGTACCACGGGTCAGCAGACACGGGGCCCGCCTGCCTTCCAGGGGCACACGACCCTCTTGAGCCCTCCACCCTTCGTGGGTGGAGGCGGTGGCACTGCCAAACGGACGTGAAAAGGAGAGGACGAGGACCGAGGATGCGAGGGGATGTATGGGGAGGAGGCTGGGAGGGCGTCGACCCTCCATCCCCCCCAGCCTTGGCCAGCCCGGTGCCTCGGGAGAGGTGGGAGGGCACAGCCCTGTCGCCAGTACCTTTGCCCTCCACACCCCTCCTGAGTACAGTTCACGAGTTGCTGACATATAGAAAAAATTACTGCTAGTGTGTGTCTGTTTTTGCCCCCTAGAGACTCTATTTACCCGCGCTGGGGAACTTGGCCTTGTCTAGATCTGAAATGGGAAGCTGACATCACTGGACAAATCCCTTGTCTGAGGAATTTACTTCCGCTCATCACACTCGCGGGTGCCTGTAGTTCTCTAAAAGGAGGCACTGGTTAAGACTTGCCCAACTATGCATCTAGAATGGTGAGTCTAATTGTAAGGATTTGTGTTTGTTTTGAGACATAGTCTCTATATGCAGCCCAGAATGACCTAGACCTCTTCAACTTCCTTCCTCAGCCTCCTGAGTGCTGGGATCACAGGCTTATGCCATACATCTATTTTTATCGTATTGTTTTTGAGACGGTTTTTTTTTTTTTTTTTTTTCAGCGGAGTGGTGGGTGCTTGGTTTTTTGAGACAGGTTTTCTTTGTGTAGCCTTGGCTGTCCTGGATCTCGCTCTGTAGACCAGTCCGGCCTCGGACTCACAGAGATCTGCCTGCCTCTGCCTCCTGAGTGCTGGGATTACAGGCATGCACCACCACCACCCGGCGAGACAGGGTCTTTCTTATATAGCCTTGGTTATCCTAGAACTTCTTATGTTGGCCTTAACCTACTGATCCTTATGGCTCTACTTCTCTCCGTGCTGAGATTAAGAGTGTATGCCATCATGCCCGGATAAACTGACATTGTAAATTATACATCGATAATGTTAATTTTTAAAATTTGTAGAATTCGCCGGGCGGTGGTGGCGCATGCCTTTAATCCCAGCACTCGGGAGGCAGAGGCAGGCGGATCTCTGTGAGTTCGAGGCCAGCCTGGTCTACAAAGCGAGTTCCAGGAAAGGCGCAAAGCTACACAGAGAAACCCTGTCTCGAAAAACCAAAAATAAATAAATAAATAAATAAATAAATAAATAAAAAATAAATAAAATTTGTAGAATTCAAATCGTCAATATTATTATTATTATTATTAATATTATTAAAAAGAGTGGAGCCTGGTTCTGGGGAGACAGCTGCTCAGCTGGTAAAGTGCTGAGCAAGTGTGAGGACCAGAGTTAGAACCCAGGGCCCATATTAAAGGCAAAAAAGAAAAGGATAAACAAAATGGGTGGGATAATGTTGTTATAACCCTAAATAAAAAATAAGCATCCATGTGCCCATGCTGATAGTAATAAGTAACTGGAAAAATGAATAAATAGAGGGCTAGTAGATACCTTTCCCATTCAGAAGAACCCCAAATAATTTCAGTAGGTTCTCCAAAGTGACATCCTACTCCTTACCTGTGGGCCAAGCACAATGGCTTCTTTTTCTTTTTCTCCAGACAGAGTTTCTTTTGTGTAGCCCTGGCTGTCCTGGAACTCACTCTGTAGACCAGGCTGGCCTCAAACTCTGAAATCCGCCTACCTCTGCCTCCTGAGTGCTGAGATTAAAGGCGTGCACCACCACGGCCTGTTATAGAACGTTACTTTAACTACGTAAAGATGTGTTACATTTGGCTGGGCGGTGGTGGCGCACGCCTTTGATCCCAGCACTTGGGAGGAAGAGCCAGGTGGATCTCTGTGAGTTCGAGGCCAGCCTGGTCTACAAAGCGAGGTCCAGGACAGGTAGCTCACAATTACTGTAACTCCAGCTCCAGGGGATGCCTCTAACCTCAGGTAGGCACATGCACATACATAAACATACACACATGTACATGTAAATAAATAATAATAAAATATGTTTAATAATAAAATGAAGCCGGGCATTGGTGGCGCACGCCTTTAATCCCAGCACTCGGGAGGCAGAGGCAGGCGGATCTCTGTGAGTTCGAGGCCAGCCTGGGCTACCAAGTGAGCTCCAGGAAAGGTGCAAAGCTACACAGAGAAACCCTGTCTCGAAAAACCAAAAATAAATAAATAAATAAATAATAATAATAAAATGAATTTCTCTTTATATAAAGACACAAGAAAATGGGTTAGGGCCCACCCTACTCCAGTATGCTCTCACTCTAACCTGGTTACAAATGCCAAGACCCTCTTATTCCAAACAATGTTCCAGCCATAGGCTTGAGGGTTAGGACCTGAACATATTATTAATGGGGGAGCACATGATCCATCATGGTGCACACGTCAGGGAGGGCGTAGAGCCATCACCCAGGCCAGCAGGGCCAGAGGTGGTCATTCATGTCTCCCCTGTGTCCCATCTCTCTCTGTATTCTATGGCTCCTCTCCTTGCACATGTCTCAGTGGTGGTATACTCCTGCCACCACCCTGGCTTCTTGCCCGCTCCTCCAGCCAGGCCTCTGTCACTGCCTCTGTTTCCCCAGCTATCTGTGCTTAGAGATGGGAAAATTTCCCTCAGTCTCTAAGATCAGGTTGGAAATGTTTAGTAAGTACTTAAGTGAGGAGCCAAAGGGGAAAGATGAACAGCAACACAGAGCTGGCCCCTACACACACACACGCACGCACGCACGCACGCACGCACGCACGCACGTCCCAGTTTGGAGATTTTTTTTCAGTGTTTCAGTGCCAGAGACTGAGTCCAGTTCTTTGTGTGTGTTAGGCAAGCCCTGTACCACTGAGTCACACCCGGTGCTGGCTAGGTTTATGTCAACGTGACACAGGCTAGCGTCATGAGGGAAGAAGGAACCTCAACTGAGAAAACGCCTCCATCAGACTGGCCTGTAGGCAAATCTGCAATGCATTTTCTTAATCAGTGATTGACGTGGGAGGGCCCAGCCCACCGTGATGGTGTCAGCCCTAGGAAGGTAGTCTTGGGGTGCTATGAGAAAGCAGGCTGAGCAAGCCAGTAAGCAGCACCCTCCTGTGGCCTCTGCATCAGCTCCTGCCCTGACTTCTCTGGATGACAGACTGTGAACTGTAAGCTGAAGTAAAACTCAAGTTACTTTTGGTTATGGTGTTTTATTGCAGCAACTGAGACCTAAGACACACCCCAGAGTCTGAATCCCCAGAAAAAAGATAGGCATCATGGCACAGTCCCAGAGCTGGGAGGTGGGGACAAGAGGAGCCTGGGAGTTTGCTAGCCATTCAGAAAAGCCAATTGGTGAGATTTAGATTCAGTGAGAGAGCTGTCTCCAAAAGTAAGGCAGAGGGGCTGGCTTAATAGTTAAGAGCACTGGCCACTTGTCCAGGGAACCCAGGGTTCAGTTCCTTACACCCACATGGCAACTCATGACTGTCTGTAACTCTGGTTCCAAGGGATCCAGTACCCTCGTCTGGCCTCCACAGGCACTGCACATACATGGTGAACAGTTATATGCAAGGAAACACCCACACACAGAAAATAAAAATATATAAATATACATATTTAAAATAATGATGTGAAGAGTGATGGAGCAAAGAATCTGGTATTGGCTCTGACCTCCACATGTGCACACGTGTGCACACATACTTACCCCATCCCTAAAAAAAAAAATATTGGCAGTGGTGGCACACACCTTTAATCCTGGCATTTGGGAGGCAGAGGCAGGTGGATCTCTGAGTTGGAGGCCAGCCTGGTCTACAG
>CABHPP010117265.1:0-12461 GCA_902168425.1 Peromyscus attwateri | reverse complement strand
ATTTTTTTTTAAAGATTTATTTATTTATTATGTATACAGCATGTATGACTACAGGCCAGAAGAGGGCACCAGATCTCATTACAGGTGGTTGTGAGCCACCATGTGGTTGCTGGGAATTGAACTCAGGACCTCTGGAAGAGCAGTCAGTGCTCTTAACCTCTGAGCCATCTCTCCAGCCTGTGTGCTGTACTTTGTTTGTTTGTTTTTGAGACAGGGTTTCTTTGTGTAACAGCTCCGGCTATCCTGGAACTCTCTCTGTAGACCAGGCTGGCCTCGAACTCAGAGATCCGCCTGCCTCTGCCTCCTGAGTGCTGGGATTAAGGCTTGAGCCACCACTGCCTAGTTTGAGCATTGTTTCTAAATCAGTAAGAAACCATCTTATGGATAAAGCCAGATGCTAAGAGCTTCAATGTAAACATGTTTTAAGCTTTGTTGTACTCGTGGGGCTGAATTAATTGTTACTTGAATACTTTTCCTAAAATTGTACTGTGCTTAAATATGGCTAAAGTAAAATGAGCTGGGCCGGACTCTGGAAGTGCTGGTCCAGCACCGGTTACAAAAAAATCGGGCTGAGCTGGTTTTCATTCTTGTCTCTTCAAGGGTTGTTTTTTTCCCTGCCTGCTGTGAAGCCTGCAGGGATTCACCACTGTCAGCCACCATGTTGATGCTGGGGATTGAACCCAGGTCGTCTGGAAGAGCAGCCAGTGCTCTTAACCACAGAGCCATCTCTACAACCCCAAGAGGTTTTTCTTTTTTCTTTTTTTTAAGTTTTCATTATGTGTACTGTGTGCATCTGTGCACGTGAGTGCTGGTGCTTGCAGGCACCAGAGGTGTCGGATGAGAGCAGGAAGCGCTGTGAAATGGTGAGCCGTCTGTCTAGCCTCTACTATTAGCTTTTATTTAGGTATATGTTTCCATGCGAGTATATATACTGTGTGTGTGCCTGAAGAGGCTAGAAGAGGGCATCTGATCCCTAGGAGCTAGAATTATAGATGGTTGTGAGCCACTTGGCTCTGGGTGCTGTCATTCATACGGGCTCCACGCTCATGACGTAATTCCCGAAGGTCCCACCTCCTAACGCCATCCACTCAAGGGTTAGAATTGTAGAAAATGGACTCTGAAGGGACGCACACATTCCAATTGTTAAATTGCCCCCTTTACGTAGGGAACAAGTGTCAAAAGAGACGCACACTGATGCCTGGGACCCTGGACGGCTGGGATGGTAGGACTGTGGAAGTGGCACCCGAGCTTGGGTGGTCCCAAGTTGCTAGGACCCAGGCGGAAGGAGACGGGGTGGGAAAAGGCCTTCTGGACAGAAGGAGCCGTGTGGGAGACAGCCTGGGTGGACCCGGCTTGGCAGGAAACCTGATAATGAGTTCCATACGTTGGTCTCCACAGCGGCTCTTGATCATGACCGTAAAGCGCTTGCCAAGCTCCAGGCGTGGCTGGGAGGCTGAACCACAGCACCCGCCTGCTTCGTGGTTTGGTGGCCAGGCTGTTGGGGTTTACACAGCTACAGCAATCCCCCTGCTCCGTGGTTTGGTGGCCAGGCTGTTGGGGTTTGCACAGCTACAGCAACCCCCCTGCTCCGTGGTTTGGTGGCCAGGCTGTTGGGGTTTGCGCAGAATATAGACACATCTGGTTCTGAAGGGGAGAAGGTGCTTCTAGGTTGAGAAGGCTTCTCAAAGATGCGTCCAAGTGGTTCCTCTGTTCCCCATAGCAGCTCTCTGTCCCCTTTGCTCCCCTGGAAGGCAAGCGTGGAGATGTGATTGGTCAATGCTGGTATGTTTTAATTTAAAATTTGTGTGTGTGTGTGTGTGTGTGTGTGTGTGTGTGTGTGTGTGTGTGTTCCGTGTGTTTTAACCACGGATTCCAAGGATTGAACTCAAGTCTTCAGACTTGCATGGCAAGAACTTATACCCACTGAAGCATCTTGCTGGCCCAAGGTAGATGTTATTAAATATATTTTACAAGTTTTAGGGCCTGGGGAGATGGTTCAGCAGTTAAAAGCACTGAATGCTCTTCAAGAGTTCCCCAGGTTTTATTCCTAGCACCCACATGGCTGCCGACAGCCGTCTGTAACCCCAGTCCCAGAGGATAGACGCCCTCTTCTGGCTTCCTTGGGCATTGCACAAACATGGTGCCTAGACATACAAGCAAGAAAAACATCCATACACAGAAAATAAGGGACTTTCTTTCTCCTTCTCCTCCTTCTCCGCCTCCTTGTCCAAGTTTTAGGCGCTGGAGAGATAGCTCAGTGGTTAAAGTGCTGTGGTATAACCATGAGGACCAAAGTTCTCACCCACAGAACCCAAGTAAACGCTGCGTGGGTGTGGGAGGTGGAGACAAGGGACGCCCCTCCAGACTAGGTATATCTGTGCACTCTGGGATTGACTTAGAGACCCTGTCTCAGTGAGTAAAGTGGAAGATTGATGGTTGATTCACAGTCTTGTGCCTCCACATGCAATGTGCACCCACATATGTGTGCCCACACACCACACACATGGAAATAGAAGAAGAAATAAAGCTGTTGAGCTTTGGTGTATTTGTTAATGTGGCTTTTGTAAGTTATCTTTTTGTTATTTATTTATTTATTTATTTATTTATTTGTTTGTTTGTTTGTTTGTTTATTAGTTTCAAGGCAAGGTTTCTCTGTGTAACAGCCCTGTGTGTCCTGGAACTTGCTCTATAGACCAGGCTGGCCTCAAACTCACAGATCCATCAGCCTCTGCCTCCTGAGTGCTGGTATTAAAGTCGTGTGCCACCATCACCACCTGGCTGGAGTAATCTATTGAAAGAGGAATAGATTCTCTCTGTTTCCTTTGAGATTTTTGAGCAGTTGAAGCTTTCCTTTTTAAACTGTTTTAAATTTTTGTTTGTTTGTTTTGTTTTTTAAGACAGGGTTTCTCTGTGTAGCTTTGGAGCCTGTCCTGGACCTCGCTCTCTAGACCAGGCTGTCCTCAAACTCACAGAGATCCGCCTGCCTCTGGCTCCTGAGTGCTGGGATTAAATGCGTGCACCACCACCGCCCGGCTGTCTTAAATTTTTTAAAGATTGATTTATTTATTATGTATACAGTGTTCTGCCTGCGTGTATGCCTGCAGGCCAGAAGAGGGCACCAGATCTCATTATAGATGGTTGTGAGCCACCATGTGGTTTATGGGAAGTGAACTCGGAGACCTCTGGAAGAGCAGCCAGTGCTTCCAACCTCTGAGCCATCTTGCTAGCCCATCTTAAATTTTTTAGATTTATTTTATTTCTATGAACATTTTTTGCCTGAATGTATGTCTGGGCACTACATGTGTGGTTTATGCCCATGGAGTTCAGAAAGGGGCGTCAGACCCTCTGGAACTAGAGCTACAGGCAGTGTGAGTGCCCATGTGGGTGCTGGGAATTGAACCAGATCCTCTGGAAGAGCAGCCAGTGCTCTTAACTGCTGAGACATCTTTTCGGCCCCTGCTGAGATTTATTAAAGAACTTAATGATTATTGCAAATCATTGGCACACTAGAGGACAATGAAAACAGAATTCATATGAAAATGACAGTTGCTCTCAGATCTTCTTTGCTTATTTTGTTCATATAGAGACGGCTGCTCATGGTAATGTACACTTGTAATCGCAGCAGCAGCACACGGGAGGTGCAAGCAGGAACAGTAGCCCAAGGTCATCTCTGGCCACATAGCCAGTTCTGAGTCAGCCTGGGCTATGTGAGGCTCTGCCAAACAAACAAACAAACAAACAAAGTAGCAAGTAGTCTAGGTGTGATAGCGTACACCATTAATCCCAGCATTTGGGAGACAGAGGCAGACAGGCCTCTGTGAGTTCAAGGCTAGCCTAGTGTACAAATCAAGTTCCAGATCAATCAGGGCCACACAGTGAGATCCTGTGTCAACACCCTCCTCCCAAATATAACAATTGTTAGTTATGTAGCCAGTGGTAGAGTCATAGTTATGATGTCCAAGGCTGTCATATTTATTTAAAGATGGGGTCTCACCGTGTTGCCAGGCTGGTCTGGAAATAATGGGTTCAGTCAATCTCCTGCCTCAGCCTTTTCAGTAGCTGAGTGTATAGACGATTTGTCATTAATGGCACAGACAAAATTACTTCAGAGCGATGCAAGAATGTGCTCACACCTGCCTCTCCTACCGTCCTTAGGACTCTGTCCAGAAGGTAGACAAATGGAAACCCCCAATAACACACCTCACGGCCAGCCCTGAAGGGGAAATGGGACAAGTGCAGCCCGAATAACTCTAACCTTATAGGAGTGTGGCTGCCGCAGTATCGAGTCAGAAACAGCAGCCACAGCAGCCCGGCAGGTGTGGTGGCTCACAGTTCATCCTGTAATCCTAACACTTGGGAGGCTAAGCAGGAGGATCGCCACCAGCCTGAGGCCAGCCTGGGGACACTGCAAGTTCTAGACCAGTCTGGGCCATAGATTAAGACCCAATCTTAACCCCTCATCCCACAAAAAAAGTCAAACAGAAACAAAAACAGGCCAGAAACAGTCTAGCCATGTTGGGTGGGTGGGACCGCCTATAATTTGCAGTACTTGGGAGGTAGAGGCAGGAGAGTGCCTGGACTGCAGTGGGTTTGAAGCCACACTGGGCTTCATAGTGACTTCCAGCCAGCTAGGTTACATAACAAGACTGTCTCAGGGCTGGGGAGATGGCTCAGTGGTTAGGAGCACTTGCTGCTCTTGCAGAGGACCCAGGTATGGTTCCCAGCACCCACATGGAGGCTCACAATGGTCTGTAACTCCAGTTCCAGGAGATTGGACACCCTATTCTGGCCTCCTTGGACATTGCCCATGTAGGCAAAATACACACATACATAAAGTTTTTGTTTTTGTTTTGAGACAAGGTTTTTCTGTGGAGCTTTGAAGCCTGTCCTGGAACTCACTCTGTAGACCAGGCTGTCCTCGAACTCACAGAGATCCGCCTGTCTCTGTCTCCCGAGTGCTGGGATCAAAGGCATGCGCCACCACTGCCCGGCCATAAAGATTTTTAAAGAAAAATGCTTAAACATTTCTATAAAACAATTATCTTTCCTAGTGTATACATTATTACACATATTACCCTTTAAAAACTGCTATAGGCCAGTGATGGTGGTTCATGCCTTTAATTCCTGCACTCAGAAGGCAGAGGCAGGCAGATCTTTGTGAGTTGAAGGCTAGCCTGGTCAACATAGTGAGTTCTAAGCCAGCCAGGGTTACACAGTGGTACCCCATCTCCAACAACAACAACAACAACAGCAACAACAACGAACTGTTACTGTGGGCTGCTGGGATAACTCAGCGGGCAAATGTGCTTAAGGCCAACCTGAGAGTCTGAGCTCTATCCCCAGATCCACATGGTAGAGAGAGAACCAACCCCTGCATTTCATCCTCTGACCTCTGCACGGGCAGTCCACACACAGCAGCCACCCCGCTGCCGCCAGCTGCACATTAACTAAAGAGAAAAGCATTTCTAAAATCCTTTATTGGGCAATGTTTACCCACGAGCACACAAAACAGACAAATGCTTAAGGAATTACAAAAGAAAAGAAAAAGAAGTTACAAAAGTAGACATCCTTGTAAACACCAAGACCAGAACATGGCGCATCTCAAGTAAGGAAATTATACCAGGTTGGTGACACTGTCAGCGAGAGAGGGAGGGACTCTTTCTGTTTTTTTTTTTCTTCGAGACTGGGTTTTTCTGTATAACAGCCAGCCCTGGCTGTCCTAGAACTCACTTTGTAGACCAGGCTGGCCGCTCACAGAGATCTGCCTGCCTTTGCCTCCTGAGTGCTGGGATTAAAGGTGTGCACTGCCATGCCTGGCCAAGGGAGGAGCTCTTGTTTATAGCATTCAAAACACTCCAGGTTCTAGCCCCTGTACAAAAAAAAAAAAAAATTCTACTTCCAGAAATGTGAGCAAAAAACCACCCCAGGACCCTCATAGAAGCATGTTCTGGAAGAGCAAGAGCGAGCTGCTCACATCTGCAGCACCTACACCCTGACATCACCACATCTGCTTTCCACACCTGTGCTTGGTCTCCAGCTGGTGGAATAGTTTGGGAAGGAGTAGGAGGTGTGGCCTTGTTGGAGGAAGGGTGTCCTTGGGGGTGGGCTTTGAGGTTTCAAAATTCCATGCCAGATTCAATGTCTCTCTCTCTCTCTGCCTGGTGCCTGTGGATCAGGATGTAAAGCTCTCAGCTACTGCTCCAGCACCATGCCTGTCTGCTTCCTGTCATGATAATCATGGACTAATCTTCTAAAACTGTAAGCAAGACCCCAGTAAAACGTTTTCTTTTATTGTAAGAGTTGCGTGGTTATGGTGTCTCTTCACAGCAATAGAACAGTGGCTAAGATAGATGTCTAGGCAATGCCAAGAACTTGGCTTTTGCTTAGGGCTGGGGCATCCTATTAATTTTTTCCAGTCCCTGTCCCCTTCAAAGAGAGTAAAAAGTAAACGGATTTAGGGGCTCCCCTCTCATCTCTCTCCTCGGAGTCAACAGAGAGACCAACTGTAGGGGCAAGTTTCTTGGTCTGGCCTGGGTCCACGGTCCAGACAAATCCCTCCCACCCACTGTTCTGTAGCCATTTATAAAATAATTACTCAGAAGCTTATGTATTAATTACAAACTGTTTGGTCTATGGCTCAGGCTTCTTGCTAGCTAGCTCTTACATCTTAAATTAACCCATTTCTATTAACCTATGTATGGCCACGTGTCTGGTGGCTTTACCTGTGTTACATCACATCTTGCTTCCCCTGGGGGCTCTCAGCATCTTCTCCAACCCTGCCTTCCTCCTCCTTGCACCTCGGCTTGGATTTCCCGCCGGCCTCTAAGCTGCCTTGCCATGGGCCAAAGCAACTTATTTATTAAGCAGTGGTAGCAATACATATTCACAGCATACAGAAAGACCATCCCACAGCAGCCAACAGCTATTCCTTTTAGAATGGTGGCCTTCAGTCTCCAAGTCAGAGGCTGAGCCACTCTTGGGCACACAGGCATGGCGGCACCTATCTGTGCCTCCCTCAGATGAGTGCTGAGGCCTCTTCCCTGGGCCCTGGAGGGGGCTTGGCCTCAGGCTGATGGCAAAGAGTAAGGGTCCTCCCCTCAAGGAGCCAGAAGACGGGGAAGAGAGGCTGGCTGAAAAGTGCATGGAAGGTATGCAGCTGCTGTGTCTGTGGCTCGAGGCTGTAGAAGGTGAGGTAGCCAGAGGTCAAGTTCAAATCGATGCCCAGGAGACGTCCAGGCACCCCATGCAGGCGCTGGGCCTTGCCATTGTGCCAGGCCTGGATACTGTCCTCCTGGATGCAAAGGCCCCAGGAGGAAGGCCCACGGCCGATGTTGTCCGTGTGGGTCCCCACCTTTCGGCGTGATAGTTTTGGGTAGGTGATGCCCAACGTCACAGAGTGATCAGAGGCGCGTACCTCCCAGTAATGTTGTCCAGTCTGAAAACTCTGGGTACACTGCACCTGCCACAGCTCGAAGCTGCCTGGCCTGGCTGGGCCCTGGGCCTGGAAATGGTGTGTCACCTGCTGGTCCTCGTGGGACAAGTACAAGTACTGGTTGGCAGTGTCCGGGTCAAAGGTCAGGTTGCGATAATCTGTTGGAAAGAGTTGAGCAGAGGTGGCAAAGGTGTCATTTTTCCCCCTAGAGCATAGAGTTACTGGGGCTCCATCTATGGACAGTTCAAATGTCTACCAGGCGTACTGTGGGCAGAGCACCAGGCATCCGCATACTAGGGAGTTGCTCATTGCTACCTCTGAGCTGGAATCTTCTACACGCCCCACTTTATAAGAGGGGAAACTGAGGCTCAGAGAGTATTAAGTGGGAGAACTGTGATGGACCCCAGATCCAGGTGGTCAGAATCTGCCCTTTAACACTGTGCTGGCTGCATCTGCCTCAGGGTGGATGTGGACAAGGTTCACATCCTGCAACAGGTGTGCAGAGGTGGAGCCTGGCCCAGGAAGGACCATGGACAGGACAGTCAGGGCAGGTCCCTCACCCCATACATACACAGGCATATGCAAGTGTACACATGCTCTCACATGCACACCAAGGTGTGCCCACGCACATGCACACCAAGGTGAGCCCATGCACATGCGCACACACAGGCATCGGTTCTCCTTACTCTGCCAGAGTTTCTTCCTCAGTGGACACACGGTGCTGGGGACTGGTGGCGGAGGACCCAAGGCTTCTAAAGAACAAAGCAGAATCAGGGGAGTGTGTGGGGATGATCCCTGCCTCCCTGCTTCTACCCACTAGTGGGAGGGAGGGCAGGACCCAGAGGGCAAGGAGAAGTCAGCCTTACCCACAGGGCCAGCACGGGCAGCTTTGCCTGCCACCCTGGGGGGCTTCTCTTCAAGGAGGAGTTCACATAGTGGGCCAAGCATCTCATTCACGCTGTTCAGCTGCTGCTCTTCATCCCACTGTGGAGCGGTCAGTGGCCCGGGGGACTCCACAGGCTCAGAGAGCTGCTGTAATTCCTGAACCCCAGGGACAGTGTCAGTGAGTGGGGTGCAAGGCAGGGAAGTAAGGCCCTAGCCCACAGCCCTGAGATCTGGTACCTGGAAGAAGATGGAGTCATCCACTTGCCCCAGGAGATCCTGGACACTGTGGTCATACTGGGAAAGGACCTCCAGGTGGTCGGTTAGCCGCTGTATCTCACTCAGAGCCTGGTCCAGAGCCTGCTTCTTGGCTACCTCTATGTTCCTCAGTGTCGAGGCCTGCAGCTTCTCCAGTGCCTGTAGCAGGCTGCTGAATCTGCTGGAGACCACTGAGGTCAGGGTGCAGGCTGAACTCTGTGTGGGCACAGGAGGAACCTCAGGGTGGCCAGTCTTGGCACTATGGCAAGGTAGGCTAAGTCCTCAGTTGCCCACTGGCTTGAAGGGTGGGATGCAGGGAGTCAGTCAGAGCCCTTGGAACCTCCTTCCCACTGGGGCCTGGTTTCTGGCTCAACTCTCCACTCCCTGCTGCTGGGAGGCATTTTGAAGCAGCCCAGGGAGCAGATGGTAGGGCCCAGCATGAGGATGTGGCGAAGAAGTACCTCGATCTGGGTGCTCTGCTGCTGCAGCTCCTGAAGCTGGATCTCAGCCTGGGTAACCTGTTGCCGGGCAACTGCTGCTCTAGCTCTCAGCTGGTCCTGCGGTGCCCATCCAGAGGGCGAGCAACAAGAGAAGGCCAGGATTGGCTGTAAAGTTTACCTCATACCGCCACCGTCCACACGGATCCTGGGCACTCTCCTGCCACTCACGGTAGACTGCCCCCTTAACATCCCAGAACTAGGTCAGAGTCCCAGGGAGGCCCGGACAGGGACCGTTCTCTGCGTGGAGCAGGGATACATATGAGGGATGCGGAAGTCTTGGGTTGAAGACCCGGCTTCCGGTCCGACTCCCGCTTCTTGCAGGTGGAGTGACCTGAGCAGAGCTCCTCTCCCACCTTCTCAGGTTCATAGTCCACCTCACCCCCACCCCAGGCAACAAACAGAGCAGTAACTCTGGCTGACAGAGTCTGGGACAGAAAGGGAGATGGCCGGAGTCGCCTGAGCAGTCATTAGTTCAGCGCAGAAGAGCCCAAAGGGAAGACAGGACCTCCATTATTTGGTTGAGTTGTTTCCTTGGGGACCAAAAGGTGCTGTCACAGGAGCTAGAGACACCGTGCTGGTGCTCTGAGCTGGTGTGTAAGCCTGGCTAAGAGTCTCATTACCTGCTTTTACTCCTTCCAATACCCTATCATTGTTGTTCTGAGACAGGGTCTCACTATATAGCCCTGGCTGGCCTGGAACTTGCTAAGTAGATCTTGAACTCAACAGGGATCTGCCTACTTCTGCCTCTAGAATGTTGGAATGAAAAGCTTGTGCCACCACCATGCCAGCTTATTTATTTTTAATCTTACAAATAAAGAGTTTTTCTTTTATCTTTTTCTTTTCTTTCTTTCTTTCTTTTTTTTTTTTTGGTTTGGTTTGGTTTGGTTTTACGAGACGGTTTCACTGTGTAGTTTTGGTGCCTGTCCTGAATCTCACTCTGTAGACCAGGATGGCCTCAAACTCACAGAGATCTGCCTGGTTCTGCCTCCCGAGTGCTGGGATTAAAGGCGTGCGCCACTACCGCCCGGCACAAATAAAGATTTTTATGTAGCCAGGTGGTGGTGACGAACGCCTTTAGTCCCAACATTCAGGAGACAGAGGCAGGTGGATCTCTGTGAGTTTGAGGCCAGCCTGGTCTACAAACCGAGTTCCAGGACAGCCAGGACTGTTACACAGAGAAACTTTGTCTCGAAAAAACAAACAAAATTTTTATGTAAAGTTTAAGTGTAGACAAATGGATGAATGCCACACTGCATGTGTGAAGGCCAGAGGGTGACCTTGGGTGTCTCAGCCCTTGCCTTCTGCCTTGAGACAAGCTCCCTTGCCACTGTGTATGCCAGGCTAGCTGGCCCTTGAACTTCCCGTGCCTCAGTCCTCTCAAGCAAAATCATGTCGTCCCCCAGCATGAGCCATCTGGCTGAAGTGTCCTCCTTGACGAGGGCTTTTAACCTCCCTGCAAACCTTTGTGCCCAGCTTGGTCTCCTACACTTGGACCACCAGCGTGTCTCATCCTCCTCTCTGGGGCTTCAGCAGCTCCAGGGCTCACCCTCCAAACCTCTGAAAGTCCCTTTCTTTCCAAAGCCACTCACTCCTTTGACCTCACCCTGGCCCTGTCACCAGCTCCAAAAAGTCTTCCCAAGCATTCACCCTCATCTACCACTTCCCATCTCTCACTGTGCAAGTCCTCCACCAGCAGCCCTGCCCCCTCCCTCCCTGTCCCTCAGGCTTCTCAGCCACCCTTCTGTCCATGTGCCAGCACCCGGTGACTCCCTAGAACACACCTCTCTCCTTCTCCTCTGTCCTATCCCTGATAACTTTGCCTCACACCCCTGCTGGCTGAGATGGCCATGGGCAAGGGCCCAGGCCACCATCACAGGGCCAATCTCATGGTCATTTTTGCCCTCTAACCAAACCTCTCAGCAGCATGGAGCACCTAGAGAGCACACTCTCCCTCCCGTAATCCACTGTGCCCCGACCACTATCTCCATAGCTCTGTTGGGGTGTAACTGTAGGCAAGGCTTCCCTGACCCAGCAAGTTCCTACTTCTTCCAGGGACCTATAATGACTTCCAACTGTCTTAGTGCCTGAAACTCCTCCCAGTTCTCAACAGATGCCTGTCATCCCCCAACCCCCGTGTGCCCCACTGCACCCACACATCCTACATATCCCAAACCAAGCACAGAGCAGCCCGTCACCCACAGAAACCCTACTTCGCTCCCATCTCCACTGGGCACTGGGCTTCCACTACTTTCTCCTTTCTTTTGCTTTCCAGTTGTGACTCTTCCCCCACCCCCAGATTTCACCTCTTATCCCCCGAAATCTGATGGCATCATTGCCTTGTCTCGAGTTAAGGCCCTGCACATCCCTAGAGGAAGCTCCTCACCACCACCCCATAGTCTGCTCCCCCACGACCTGAAAAGCCTGTTTGGAGATCCTCAGGGACCTGCCTCCTGCCGTCATCTCAGTGAACAGGCTAGCCTTCCAGCTCCTCGCGCTCCATCCCCACTCCTCTTTTTCTGGTTGGCACTTCCTCTCCCCTGAGGAGTCACCTCTCTCTCCTCCTCTTAAGCAGGGTGGCCCTGCTGTCTCTATAGTAGAAAACACTCAGGTTTTGCCGGAACACTATCTGACCCTCAGTCTCTGAAGAGCAGAAAGCACAGATGATTGATTTGCTCTACACAACCCTCCTTCCATACTATGCTGCGTGCACACTTACTAAATGCTGACCAGGGCAGCAAATGGGGCTGCCAGCCTTGGCCTAACACTCTGGCTTCTACTTCATTCAGAGGACGTGGGGAGGGCTGGGTGCCACAGTCAGATGCATAGGCACTCTGGGTTCATATTGGAACCCGGCAGCCTCCTGCTGCAGCCCCAGTCTCTGGCCTCGAACAGTCCCCCGACTTCCGGAAGGCCCCATCCCGCACCTCTCGAACTCGGCGCTCCACGTCCAGCAGCGCCCGCTCGTGGTGGCGGCACTCGTGCACCGTGCAAGCGCTGCACACGCAGAGGCCGTCGGTGAGGCAGAAGAACTCGAGCGGCCTCCCGTGGCGCGGGCAGCGTGCGCTGTGGCCGGCGCCGGGCTCCGGGCGCGGGATGGCGGCCGCCTGTGCCTGCTGCTCGAGAGGCAGCGCCTGCAGCAAGGTGCTCAGTGCAACGCTCCGGCACAGCTTGGTGCCCTCGGGGAAGGGCTGGCGACACTCGGGGCATGTCTTCTCCCAGCAGCGCCATGAGACCTGCATGCAGCCTCCGCAGAAGCTGTGTCCGCAAGGCAGCGTCACCGGGTCGCGGTAGCGATCCAGGCAGATGGAGCAGGTCACTTGGTCCTCCACCAGCTGAGCGGCCATGGCGGAAGCGAGGCCAAGGGGCACAGACTTCTTAAAGGGACGGAG
>CABHPP010117264.1:12971-40446 GCA_902168425.1 Peromyscus attwateri | reverse complement strand
GATATAAATGTGTGCCCTCTGCCTCCCCTTGCTTCTCAGTCAAGGTAACCCCACAAGAATCCATACAGAAATCTCAATGTCTTCTCAAAGAGCTAGAAGTTTCCTGTTTGCTCATGTTTGTTCATTGTTAGTTTGTTTTGGGAGACAGGCTCTCTTTCAGTACAGACCAGCTTCAAATCACTATGTAGCTGAGAATGACCTGGAACTCCTGATCCTCCTCCCTCTACCTCTCAAGGGCTGGGATTATAGGTGTGTATCACCCACCATGCCTGGCTTAGAAATCTGTTTCAAATTTTTCTTTCTTTGGAGTAAGAAACCAAAAGGAGTGTCTTATCCAAGGTCAAGCAGGCCTGAAAGAAGAGGAGATAGGTGGAGGGGTGGGGCCATGCAGGGGTGGGGCCATGCAGGTGAACGTACTCAAATCTTCTGTTTCATCCATTAAGTAAAGCTCTTCTTATGCAAATAAGTAAAACAAAACCCCCACATTTGGGCATTGTGTCTTCGGCAGATTTCATATATTTACTTGATGAATGTATGTTCAATCCTTGGACTTTTTTGGGGGGGGGGGAGGAGTGTTTGTTTGTTTGTTTGGTTGGTTGGTTGGTTGGTTGGTTGGTTGATTGGTTTTTATGGAGATAGGGTTTCTCTGTGTAGCCCTGGCTGTCCTGGAACTCACTCTGTAGACTAGGCTGGCCTCTAATTCAGAGATCCCCTCTGCCTCTGGAGTGCTGGGATTAAAGGTGTTGAGCTACCACCTCCCAGCTAATCCTTGGACATTTTAAATACTACCATTTCAACTCTGCATCACTTCCTTTTTTTTTTTTTCTATGATATTCAGCCTCTCAGGCTCTTCTGGGAGTAAATCAGTACTTGGAAAGTTAAGCATGGTCTTGTTGATGAGGGTTGGGAGTAGGGTGCTCTGGAAGACCCTCTCCTGTGAGCAGCCTGGGCCAGGCAGTTGGTGTGAAGACCCACACCTCAGTCATGGGTGGGTGACACATGGCTCTCCCTGCTAGAGAGCCATGGCCTGTCTTGCCTTGTCCCCAACCAGACTTCAGGGAATTCTTATTCTGTACAAGGGCTCTGTCTTAAGCTGCATGGCTGATGCTTACCCTTAGGAAGGACCTAGACCTTCAGTAGGGAGGAGCACACTTGCCAAAGGCTGAACTGAGCATGTGTGGAAAGGGCAAGACTCGGGCCCTAATACACACTACTGTTCCTTGGTCTATGCTAAGCCTGGGATGTTCGCTAATATCTCCACCCACTCCCTACTTGACTTTGGACAACTGACTCAGAATCTTTGGAGTGGGATCTCGGAGTTTTTTTGTTTGTTTGTTTGTTTGTTTTTAAAAGACAAATGTTTAAGACACTAGACTTGTGCAAACCTGACCTCCTCCTTTCTGAGAACACTTTATACCCTCTTAGCACACCCAAGAGCAATCGGTATGGGGTGTTTTATCTAAAGCCTGGCGCCCTCTGTGAAACACAGCCCCGTCGATGTGGAAAAGTCTAGGGGCCTTCAACACACAAGCCATGATGTCCACTCACTTATTCTGTATAGTTACACTGCTGTACAATGTGCAACCACATGCATATACATGCACACATGAACACAGGCACAATGGGCATTTTGTCTGTGTCTGTGCACGTGTACCTACAGTAGATTCCAGGTCCCCGTGGTGCTAGTGCCTGGAGTCATTTGCTTCGGTCCTTAAAATGTCCCCAGACTAGGGCAGCCCTAACCAGGACTGAGTCTAGAGAGGAAGTAGAAGGACCAATACGGAGTAGTGGTGGAGAGCCTGCCAAGGCAAAAATAAAAACAAAAAACAAACAAAACGAAAGGGAAAGCCGATTTTTTTTTAAAGCAAAGTCTTTCTTTAATGTATGTATGTATTTGTTTGTTTGTGCGTGTGTGTGGTGTATGAGTTTATATGCACATGTATGTACAGTGGCCGGAAATCCATGCTGTGTGTCTTCCTCCATGGAGCTCCAGCTTACTGTGTTTTTCTTTCTGTGAGGGTGTGATGCATGTGTGTGCATGCTCATGTACGTGAGTGCAGGTCCACAGGTGCCCTAGATGCGGTGATCAAACGACAACCTTGGTCCCCACCTTCCACCTTGTTGAAGACAGGGTCTCTTTGTTGTTGTCTGTCTGTCTGTTTTTCCATCAGGCTTGCACAGGATTCTCCTGCCTCTGCCTCTTCTCTCTCCACAGCTGCACTGAGATTACAGGTGTTCACACTGTACTTCCGGCTTTCATGTGGGTCCTGGGGATTCCAACTCAGGTCCTCACACTTGCATGCCAAGCATGTGTACCCATTAAGCCAGGTCTCTGGTCGCTCACCTTTTTTTATTTTCTAGGACAGAGTCTCTCTATGTAGCCCTGGCACTTGTTAAACATACTAAACTGGCCTTGAACTCACAGAGATCCACCTGCCTCGGCTTCCCACAGGCTAGGATTAAATGCCTGGCATATCTACCTTATATGAGACAGGGATTCTCACTGAACCAGGGCTTGCAAAGTTGGCTAGACTGGCTTGGTCAGGCAAGCCCCAGGGATCCTTCTGTCTCTGCTCCTTTGTACTGAGATCACAGGTGTCAGCCACCAAAGCCAGATTCCTATGCAGAAAGACGATCAGGATACAAGTTCAGATCTTCACCCACTGAATCAGCTCCCCAAACCCTCTTGGGACAAAATTGCTTACGCTGAATTCTGTTTCTAGGTAAAATGAAGAGATATTAGTCAGAAAGAGAAAATGAAAAGGCTAATTTTATTTTCTAACACTCGTTACCAATTTGGTAACAGATAAACTTGTGGTTTGCCTTCATTTTTTTTTTTTTTTTTTTTTTCAAAATGATTCATTCAGCTCGGTTCCTCAACCCACCTGCCTAGAAACAGGGCTTTCTTTCCTGTTCTTACAGCATGGCATCCATGTTTGAAACCACGAGGCAGGCCTGATACCAGGAGAAAGGTGATGGGCAGATATCCTGTTCATGATCTACACAATGTGGGCAGCCTTTAAAACCATACACTGCCGGGCAAGCTTCAGGTGGGTTCGTGACAGAAAGCATGGGGTCCCCCCACTCCCAAAAGAACAAGTCCCCATGCCCAAGGTGGACTGAGCCTGCTGTGTGAGAACTCCATGTTCCCTTTCCTGAAGACTTCATTAAGTTTGAGAGTTTTCTTTCCTTTCAGTTCTTTCAAGGCAGCTCACCCTCGAAAGGGAAGTTTTGCCCAGCAAAATGTACATGAAATGAAAACCGGCCTGCCTTTTCCAAGTTCCATGTGCAAGACTACCTTTGCTGTCTCCCACTTCCCTTCTCGCCCATTGCCTCAGTCTCTCTCTTTTTTTTTTTTTTTAAGTTCCCCTGTCAGTTAATTCACATTTCCTGATTTGGCAAACCCCTGACTCTCACCTCCCTTTTCTTGGGTAAAACTTCCTGAGTTGACGTTAAAGAGAACTCTTACCTCACCAGAGCTTTATGGGGTGGGGAGGTGGGGGGGTGGAGGAGTGGGGGGTGGGGTGGGGGGGTGGAGGGTTGTGGGGGTGGGGGTGTAAAACAGCATTTAGGTCTAATTACATAAATGTCCTCGGCAGTTACCACTTTGTAAAAGTCAAGTGACTTTCCCCCAAGCTCCTGGCTTTCCAAGGTTGGCTGGAGACCTTAGGGAGGGTGAGGTAGCCAGCAGAGCAAAGAGGGCCTCTGTCCTTGGCCGGAAGCAGGAGCAGGAATCTTTTCAGGCCCAGTTGTAGAAAAGAAGCCTATAGCAGAGAGAGGATATCTCTGAGGCCATGTTGGAAGTTAAGAAAAAAAGTGACATTGGCCCAGGGCTCCAGTTTCTGTTGCTATGAAAAAGCGAACTTAGGGGAGAAAAGGTTTCTTTTTAGCTCACAATTTTTTTGTTTGTTTGTTTTGGTACCTGTCCTGGATCTCGCTCTGTAGACTAGGCTGGTCTCGAACTCACAGAGATCTGCCTGTCTCTGCCTCCCGAGTGCTGGGATTAAAGGCGTGCGCCACCACCTCCTGGCTTTTAGCTCACAATTTTAAGTTACAGTCTATTACTGCAATGAAGTCAAGGTGGCAGAGACTTCAAACAGCTAGTCATAGGACACCCACAGTCAAGTTTGGAGAGAAAGGCCATGCTCACCAGCTTGCTTGTGCTCAGCCTGATCTCTCCAGTCCTATGTGATCTGGGACCTCTGGCCCAAGGAATGGTACCACCAATAGTAGTCTGGGTCCTCCCATATCTATTGACTTAATTAAGACAAGCTCCCTAACCCAGACATGCCCCCAGACCAAGTCAGTGTAGACAGCCCCTCTCTGGGACTCTTCCCAAGTGATTCTCCTGTGTTGACAATGAAACTAAGTTCAGGGAAGAAGTCCCCTGGAGCTGGTCTGTTCCCAGAATGGTCCATTCTTTTACAGACATCTTACATGCGTCTAGGCTGGCAGCTCTTCATACAGCTGTCTCCCCACCTCCCGGGCTTTCAGGGAGACTGGGAAGTGGGCAGGTTGTTCTCAAGAGTCAAACCACAGCCTGTCAGAGCCTGGGCCACCAATAGTTGTTACCTCGGTGAAAACCAAGCACGGACCAGACACAAGATTTCCATTTGTATTTTCCTGGGACTATCCCACCTTTTCTTCTCTTGGTCATGCTGTGTCATCTGTGGTTGAGGGGAGACATTTTTTCTCAGTGCACTCCTCCACCACCCCTGAGTCTTCACTTAGATGTAACTTTTCCTATTCACACACAGACCCTTCCCGGATGTATATTATTCCTTTTCTCTGATTTCTTTTCCTAGAGACTTTATCATCTCCTAACTTTCTGTCTGCATCCATTTACATGTTTCTTGGTGGCTTCTGCCCCCTGCCCTAGCCCGTATACAAAACTTAGCTTTTAAAATAGAAGCCTTGGGGTTGGGGATTTAGCTCAGTGGTAGAGCGCTTGCCTAGCAAGCTCAAGGCCCTGGGTTCGGTCCTCAGCTCCGGGGGAAAAAATAAATAAATAAAATAGAAGCCTCAAGAGCAGGAATGTGGATAGCTTTGGTCATTGCTGCATTCTTGGCTCCTAGAAAAGATGCAGAATAGGGTTCTGTAGGTATTTGTTGGACAATGGAGGAAATTGGGAACAGAGTCAAGGAAGAAGATATGGGGAGTTTTTGTTGCTTGATTTTTATCCAAAAGGGGGCTCTTCTTAAACACTAAAGGGGTGGAGCAAAAGGCAGGGAGGATGGCACTTGGGGGCTGGAGAGATAGTCAAATTGCCATTTATTATTTACAATTAATCAGTGAGTGAGATGCCATCATGCTGTTTCACTAAACTGAGAAAGTTCGGTTCACATAACTTACTAAAGATCAAACAAAGAAATGGTGACTGGTGACCTCAGGCATGGCTGCCCACAGCCCCCCTCTTCCCACAACCGGCCTCTGTGACTTATGTGGAGAATGGCTGCTGCTTTGGCCTTCTGAGCAGAATCCATTGACATGCTCAAGACTAGGCCTGGCCTGGCAGTGTACCCCTGTAACTTGAGCACTCACGAGGCTGAGGCAGAAGGACTGTCAGGTCCAGACAAGCTTGGGGCAAAGGGAAACCCTGTCTCAACAAAGAGAGAAGGAAGGAAAATGGGTGCAAGAACTGGGTTCAAATCCCAGCTCTGCGAGTCACTGGCAGGATGAGAGTAGGCAGGATTCTGTTTTCCGTGGAGGTGGCATTGAGCATTCTAGGGCCATTTCCTCCTCCCCACAGCCTGGCAAGGTAGTAAGGGGAACAGTGTTCATGATGCTGAGGAAGAGATTAAAACCAGTAGGATGAGGATTCATCATGAGGTTAGCGACAGGCGAGTTAGTGGCCCAGAGGAAAACCACCCAGGCAGGAGGTGTCTTGACAGATGACAGATGTCATCTCCTCTTCTAACCACAGTTTGCATGGCCCCACCGAGATGCTGAGAATGCCACGCTAATGTGAAAGCTGTTGTTAATTTGAAAAGTTTACTTTGGGGTCTGCAGGATGCATGTAGCTCAGTAGTAGGGTGTACGCTTAACTCAGCATCCATGAAGGCTAGGGTTCAGGCCCCAGCACTAATAGTAATGTCAACAACTCCTAAAGTCCTGCACTTAAGAACACCTTTCCTTCAGGCGACACAAACCAAGCTCTAGAAAGCAGGAGATGCCACATGGGCTCTGGAGGTTCTGTGTTCTTGCCCAGGCTGGGCTGTCTGGGCGTGAGTATGGATGCTACATCTTTTGATGAAATCACCTCCCTGAAGCAACACAATCCACAGGAATCTATAAGGACTGTCTATGGGAAGCCTACTGGGGTTCCAGAATCACACTTGCTTTGCTTTTAACAAACATGTGGAAACTCTGTTGATTTCCCACCCGTGGACTGGCTGATTAGGAGAATAGAGTAATTCAAATGAGAGAAAAAAATACTCATCTGTGACTCGCCATACCTTCATATATATATTAGATATTTGATTGGTGTTTATTAATGTGGTGGTTTGAATGAGACTGGCCCCCATAGGCTCATAGACTTAAATACTTGGTCATCAGGGAGTAGTACTATTTGAAAGATTAGGAGGTGTGACCTTGCTGGAGCAGGTGTGGTCTTTTTAGAGGACACGTGCCACTAGAGGTGAGCTTTGGATTTTTTTTTTTTTTTGTTCTTTTTGGGGGCCTGCCACCCAACTCCCAAATAAATCACACAGAGGTGGATTCTTACTTATAAATACCCGGCTTTATCTTGGCTTGTTTCTAGCCAGCTTTTCTTAACTTAGCCCATCTACCTTTTGCCTCTGGGCTTTTTCCTTTTCTTACTTCTGTATATCTTACTTTTACTCTTACTCCGTGGCTGGCTGTGTGACTGGGTGGCTGGACCCTAGCGTCCTCCTCTCCTTGTTTTCTTGCTCTTTCTTCCTTTCCTCCAAGATTTCTCCTTCTATTTATTCTGTCTGCCTGCCAGCCCCACTCATCCTTGCTCCTGCCTCGCTATTAACTATTCAACTCTTTATTAGACCATCAGGTATTTTATACAGGCAAAGTAACACAGCATCACAGAGTTAAACAAATGCAACATAAAAGAATGCAATACAGCAGGGCAGTGGTGGCGCACCACTTTAATCCCAGCACTCGGGAGGCAGAGCCAGGCGGATCTCTGTGAGTTTGAGGCCAGCCTGGTCTACAGAGTGAGTTCCAGGACAGGCACCAAAAAAAGAATGCAATACATCTTTGCATCATTAAACAAATGTTCCACAGCATAAGCAAATATAACACATCTTAAAATAATATTCCACAACATTTGGGATTTCAGAAGCCCAAGCCAGGTCCAGTAGCTCTCTCTTTTCTGGCTGCCTGAGGATCCAGTTGTAGAACTCTCAGCTCCTTCTCCAGCACCATGTCTGCCTGCATGCTGCCATGCTTCCTGTCATTCTGATGATGGACTAAACCCCTGAAACTGTAAGCCAGTTAATTAAATGCTTTCCATTGTAAGAGCTGGAATGATCATGGTGTCTCTTCACATCAATGGAACATCGATTAAGACAACCAAGCACACTATATTAAAGGGAGGGGAAAAAAAAAACCTTGGGGGCTGGGGCTGTAGTTCTGTTAGTAGAGTGCTTGCCTAGCATGCACTAGTACCTGGATTCCATCCACAGCACCCCATAAACTGTACATGGTGATGTATGTGTGTGATCCCAGCACTATGGAAGCAGAAGCAGGAGAATCACAAGTTCAAGGTCACCTTGGGTTATATAGCAAGTTTAAGACCAGCCTGGTCTACATAAAATTCTAGTAAAAATAATAATAATAATAATAATAATAATAATAATAATAATAATAATGACAACAAAAACTTTAATGTGCAAACAAGGAGTCAGGCTTGATGTCCCTGTTTTTGCCTTTAGAGAAACTCCCTTTCCTTTGTTACAAAGGTGGTCAGACAACTGTGTCCTTCTTCAGTCTAGGAAACTGGGTATGATGTATCTTCCTAGTTGGTATGCTATTTTTTGTTGGTACATCATTTTCTGTAAGAAGCCATACTTGACAACATTTTCTTCTAGTCCCCCTCTGTAATGCTGGCAGTTCGTGAAAACCAACCACTGATGGAATTGAAAAGTTTATGATTTAGTGATTTCTGCCAGGCTGCCTAACCCAACCAGACACGAGCCTCTCTCCTCTCCTGGGACCAGTCTTGGGCTTTAAGCCTGAGGGCTGTGGGCCAGGGCTCTCCAATAGCCGGCCTTTGTGGCTTTCCCCTGGGAGTTGTGAAGGTCAAGTGCCAGCTTGGCCAAGCCATGAGTTCCCAAGAAAGTCAGGCCCACGCCACGGAAAATGTGGTGTGTGAGCACGTGCAGCCTTAAAGGACAGGGGAGGCTGGTCCTCCTCCACAGGAACTAATGCTATCGGGATCACGGTAATGAAGGAAGGGCCAGTGTCAATGTCGGTGTGCTGTTTATCCTTACCAGCCAGCTCTTGCTTCCCCCTCAGAGACATGCCCTCTTGACCCTCGCTCCCAAAGCCCAGAGGAAGGTTTATGCAGGCATCATTAGTCTTTTTAAATGCATTCTTTTCCCCCAAGGCTTCCATCACGCCTTTAAAAGTTGGAGTCAGCACTGTATTAACTTAACAAGTTATTTTCATGTGATGTCTTCATGTTTTGCCCTAGCTGAGAGAGAGAGAGAGAAAATGTGTGTGTGTGTGTCTGTTTGTCTGTCTGTCTTGGTTTCCAACTGAGCTCCTTTGCAGAATATCTACTGAGCACCTATTGCATGCTAGGGACTGTATATAAATAAGACTGCCATAACACCAACATTCTAAACAGGAATTCCAACAAATTCCTAGGTATATTTATCACATCGGCTTTACAGCTTCAGATTCATCTTCAATTTTTCATCAAAAGACAGGCTCCTAAATACAGTTTTCAAAAAGTGAAAAATCACAAGTGTCCCACAAATATGAAAATGAACTTGCACAAAAGAGCCCATTCAGCTCACTAATTCACGAGCAACCCAGCGACTCTGAGGACATTGTGAAGAACAGATGTATATGCATGAAATTGCCAATGCTGGAAGGAATTATAGTGATACATGAAACGTTGGCTAATAGCATGCAAAGCAAAATGGGTAATGTTTCAAGTCGTCTACCCGAAACAACGAGATGGAACGCATGTGTGTTTCTAGAACAAGAGACATAGGAGTTGCTATGGACAGGACATGTCTGCACTGTTAGTCATTTTCTGCAATTTAACTTTTCCCCCTAAAGATTATAAAAATAAGGCAAGCTGCCCAAGACAATCAGAGGGATGCACCCTCCTAGGCGCAAACAATTCTCAGGAAGTCTGTGCTATAGCACCTATGATTCCTCTGAAGGATGCCCAAGGTTTCCTGGGGTCTTTTTCCAACTCTGGGTTATTTTCCTGGTGGGCTTTACAAAGAGAAAATCCTGCTCTGTTCCTGTTAGTTTCCAGGAGCTTGTGGGTATCAGGCATGCACCCCATCACTGAGCTACAAACCCCTTAGCTCCTCCCCTTATAATTTTTTCTTTTCTTTCTTTCTTTCTTTGTTTGTTTGTCTGTTTGTTTATTTTCTATACATTTGAGGCAGAGTCTCAGTAAATTGCTTGGGCCTAGACCTGAATTTACTCTTACGTCTGGTCCAGACTTGAATTTAGGATCCTCCAGCTGAAGCCTCCTGCAGCTGGGATTACAGGCCTGTGCTACCAGGCCCAGCTGGCTTGTGTTTTTAAAAAGCCTCTTTGGAGCTTCACTTACATGACAACCAGTGGGCATCAGTAAATTTGGAGGGTGGGATCAGTATATAATCTCCACAATAGAACTCTGGTTCTAGGGACACCAGGCTGTGGTGGGGCACACCTTTAATACCATGATACAGGAAGCAGAGGCAGGCAGATCTCTGAGTTCAAGGCCAGCCTGGTCTACATGGGGAGTTCCAGGACAGCCAGGGCCACACAGAGAAATCCTGTCTTGAAAAACAAAAACAAGCAACAACAATAACAAAGGCAGGGAGGGGAATGGGGCCCATGCACATGGCAGTCAGAGGCTAATCTCTCGGGACATGGGTCTCTGCTTCCACCATGTGTGTCCTGGAGATCACATTCAGGCAGTCAGGCTTGGTGGCAAAGGCTTGGACCAGTTGAGTCATCTCACCAGCCCCCACCGATGAGTTCTTATGCAAACTTTACACACGGTTTCATCAAACAAGACTTCTACAAGATGTAAATAGTTATCTTCATCCTAACCTAACCTTCCTCTCCCCCACTCTCCAATGTAATCTCTACCTGTGAATCATCTAAAGAGGAGGTGGCAGTGGACAGGATCATGTCATTGAGAGAAATAAAGCCTTGAGAAGAAACATGTCTGAGTCTGGTGAGTTTACTTCTGAAGTAAACTTTCCGCCCTGGGTCAAAATCCTACCACGGAGGTCACACTTGAATTTTAAATTCCATCTTAATATTAAGTATGGAGCCAACATAGATTTTTTTTTTTTTGCTCTGATTTAAAAAAAAGGTGAGAGACAGAAAAGAGCAACATTTACATTTAAGAAATGTAAATTATCCTGGGTGTGGTGGCACACATCTTTGATCCCGACACTCTTTGGGAGGCAGAGGCAGGTGGATTTCTGTGAGTTTGAGGCCAGCCTAGTCTACATAGTGAGTTCCATGACAGTCAGAGCTATGTAGAGAGACCCTGCCTCAAACCACCCTCCCTCCCCCAAAAAATATTTTAAATTATGACATATGAAATCAACTTTATATGTTTTATATTAGAATAGAAGTAAATATTTGGTTGTTTTCAAAATGTAAATACTTCTCTTTTTCTTCTGTTTCGTTTTGGTTTTGGTTTTGAGACAGGGTTTCTTTGTATAGCCCAGACTGTCGTGGAACTCTGTAGACCAGGATAGCCTCAAACTCACAGATATCCGCCTGCTTCTGCCTCCCCAGTGCTGGGATTAAAGGCATGCACACCACCGCCCTCTTTTTCTTCTTTCTAAAGACAGGCTTTTTACCCATGGATTTTCTTTGTACATTTTAGTGTGTATGTCCATGCATGTGGAGGTCAGAGGACAATTTGTAGGAGGTGGTTTTGGCTACTCTACGCCACCGGCCAGAAACTTGCAATCCTCCTGCCTCGCTTCCTAAGTAGCTGGATTACAGCCTTGTGCCTCTTCTCCTAGTTTACTTTGTGTTTCTAGGATCAAACACCGTGACCAGACGTGGGGAGGAAAGGGTTTATATAGCTTGCGCGTCCACATCGCAGTCTGAAAGAGTTTGTGAACCTAGCCAGCCCCTTTGCTCCTTGTGTATTGTTCAGATCGGGTCAGCCTCACAACACAGAGGGGATGGAAGGACAGGCACTAACACACAACTCCAGAGCAATCCTGCTCAGCCATTATTCCCCTACTTAGGGAATCAATGGCATTAACATCTCCATTTAGAAAGAGGAAATGGGATCCGGTGACTTTTGTCAAGATATTCAGCAAACTGTTTTCTTCAGGCGAGGTCTCCCTCTGTAGCCCAAGCTGACTTGGAATTTACAACCTAATCCACATCCACACTAGCCTGGAACTTCGTGGCATCTGTTTAGCTCTGCTTTCCAAATGTTGGCTGATAGATAAGAACCACCACACGTTTTTTTAACTTGAATTTTTATTTTCAACTTCTAAAACAGAGGTTCTCAACCTGTGGGTTGCAACCCCTTGGGGTGGGGGGGGGGCACGACGCATGTCAGATATCCTGCACATCAGATATTTATATTACGATTTATAACAGTTGCAAGATTACAGTTATAAAGTAGCGACGAAAATAATTTTATGGCGGGGGAGGGGGGGGGAGGGTGTCACCACAACGTGAGGAACTGTGTGACAGGGTCGCAGCACTAGAAGGTGGAGAACCACTGTTCTAAAACCACTCGGGACAGTTTATGAGCTTCTATGTAAAAAGTGGGAAGAGCTTCCAGGCACCAGAGTTGACCGGATTGCAACACTTGGCCATGAATTTGGCTCCTATTTTTTTCTGGAGGTGTAGGTGGAGAAAGAAAGTGATAGGTGACAAAGATTTCATAGGTCCTTGCCTGGATCTAGAGTCAACAGGAACCTCGGGGCAGGGATATGTGCAGTGATAATGGCGTTTGACTTTTTAGTCGGTATCTTCCATCATGCTTCCTATAGCAGACATTCTTATACCAACCTGGGCTATTACCACAGAGGATGTACTTTGCCTGTAATTTGGTGGATAAATTTGAACAAGACATGAAAGGAATACAGCCTGGGGGCCCCTTGTCTTCTAATTGCTTTCTAAATTGATAAATAGTTTGAGAGAATACATCTGAATGAGTGGTTAATCTGCCTATCGGACCATCCCAAGCAACCAAGAGTGACCTTGAAGGAACTGTTAGGTCTTTTTTTTTTTTTTTTTGGTTTTTGAGCCTTTCCTGGAACTCGCTGTGTAGACCAGGCTGGCCTTGAACTCACAGAGATCCACCTGCCTCTGCCTCCCGAGTGCTGGGATTAAAGGCGTGCACCACCACCCGGCCTGTTAGGTCTTATTTATTTAACTTGGCATCCTTTATCAGGAACCACTAATTCAAGTGTTCTGTATCACCCCTTAAATTGAGGGCTTTGGATATCTGCTCTCATGGAGCAAGGAAGATAGTGTAATGTTATAGGAAAATGTCAAATTATAAGTTTGACTACAAAAATTCTAAAATATATATATATATATATATATATATATGCTAAGATTTTGCAACTTTAAGAATGAGACACTAATATACCCCTTTACTTCAGCCTACTTTGGCCGCCTGTGAGAAGCAATATTATGCTAGCGCCTTGGCCAACTTTTTCCCCTTAAAAGGAATTTCAAATATATGCAAGCTTCTGTGCTAGTGACTACTTGAAAGCAAAGCTTTGTGTCACGTGTTGTAGGATCCTGGAATAGATAACGTCAGCCTGAAAACGAAGGGCAGGCAGGTGTGAACAGCTGTCCCGTTCTGCCAGAAAAGAACTCAAATGGAGCGCCAGAAATAATAGACCCTCTCTGAAGCACCCACATTCTGTCAGATTCTCTTCAGTTCACCGAAAAATACACCCTAGATAGTCCCCAAAGGCAGATGATTTAATATATTTTCATTTAGATACTATAGTGACTACAAATGTTCCTATTTATTTTGGAATCTCCTTTGTTCAGAATAGAATTCTAAATGAAAAACATAAATACTGGCAGCTTTTATTTCTGTCTGAGGCCAGTTGGTCCTCTTCCAAGGATGTAGGCAGATAGAGAAAAGAGTCCTTCGTTAAAAAAAAAAAACAAAACGGAAGACATCCCCTTGAATCCAGTTTATTTGTCTTGAGCAAATACGCATTGGCTTACAATGCTTTGCTTTCTGCTGATTACTTCTATGTTGATAATATATGGTTGAGGCGTGTTGCAGAGAAGATAATGAGTGCATATGGAAAAAGCAGAAAGCGAATGTGAATCTTTCTGGAATAATCCAGAGTCCAGGAGCAGTCAGAGTTGAAGAAGCTAATGAAGAGAGGTATTACATTCCAATTCTTGTCTGGGCTGTGGGTTAATGTAGTGCTAACAGACTTGTTCAACATGACCTTTGAAAAAATGATTTATTTTTTCACAATTTCACTCATGTGTATAATATACTTTGATCAAACACCCACATTAACCTTTCTTATTTCCTTCTCCCCTGAGCCCCTCCGCTCCCCAACAAACCTCTCTCTCCTAATTTGCTGCCTTTCTGTTTTGTGTCCCGCTGTATTTAATCAAGGTGGCTTGATGAGTTGAGCATGGGGTTATCTACTAGAGCAAGGGCTACTTACCAGTGACTGCACCAAGAAGCCCCGGTCTCCTAGCAACCATTAAACTGTTAATGAGCCCTACCCTCCATCCACGATAGAATGTTGATGGGCCAGGTCTTGTGCAGTAACAACTGCTATCCTGAGTTCATATTTGCAAAATCCATGTCATGTCCAGAAGACAGTTTCACAGCCTTCCCCCTCGGGCTCTTACCTTCTCTCCACCCCTTCTTCTGGGATATTCCCTGAACCTTGGATGAATTGATACTGATGTTCCATTTAGGGCTGAGCACTCAATAGCCATTTATTTTCAGCACTTTGACCAGTGGAACACAGGACGACTTCCAGCTACAGTTATGAGTCTTTGCATTAAAACTGTCACCCATTGCACACGGGAGCTTCTCTGACCAACGTTGAGGACAGCACTGATCTATGGCTCACCACTCCCAACACACACACACACACACACACACACACACACACACACAGAATTATGAACGGGGCTTTTCGCTGCCTGTAAAACGACTGCAAATGTCACAGAAGCCATTGAAGGATGTTGTGGCAAAGTTGTCATTTAAACGTAAGAAGTACTTTCAGCTCCTGTCCCAGCTTCAAGACTGGAAGTTGCGGTTCAATAGCAGTGTTCTTGGATTTGACATATTTTTTTAAAATGCACCAAGAGAGAGAATTAGGAACTTCAACTGGGGTGGGGAATGTATTCTGAAGAATTGCACGAATTGAATAGTTGCTGGCGAGACAAACTGGCTACGGTCCTCCATTCAGAGGAAAGAGATGGTAGACCAGCATATGGGTCTCCTCCTACATCCACCGCTGGAAGTTCTGGGCTTTTTTTTGTTTGGTTGGTTTGGTTTGGTTTGGTCTTTTTGAGAGAGGGTTTCTCTGTGTAGCTCTGGCTGCCCTGAAACTCTGTAGACCAGGCTGGAGATCCACCTGCCTCTGACTCCTGGGTGCAGGGATCAAAGTCACGCACCCACTGCCTGCCTTGCTTTGTTTGTTTTTTAAGTTTTGTTTTTTTGCTTTTTGTTTGTTTTTTTCCTAGCCTTGTTGAGAGAAAATTGGCAATTTGTACAATTTTAATGTGTACAATTCGATGGTTTGTTGTATGTGTATATTGTGAAATGAATACCATAGTAAATTAGTTAAAAAAAACTGTCACCTCACAGTCACTTTTTCTGTGGCGCTGAGGACAACTTCTCTCTATGCTCTTAGCAAATTTCAAGTGCCCGTCACAGTATGCTGAGCTATGGTTACCATGCTATACCTTATGCCTCAAGAACTCACTCGTTTTCTTTTCTGTTTGTTTTGGTTGTTTTGGTTTTTGCTTTATCTTTGAGATTGTAATTTTTTTTTTTTCTGGAGATAGGGTTTCTCTGTTTCTCCTGGCTGGCCTGGAACTCATGCTGTAGGGTCAGGCTGGCTTTGAACTCACAGAGATCGGCCTGCCTCTGCTTCCTAAGTGCTAGGATTAAAGGCATGCACCACCACTACCAGGCTGAAATTGTAATTTAATTAAAACATTTCCCCACTCCTTTCCTCCCTCTATACCCTCCTATATAGACCCAACCCCCCATCTACCCATTCCCACTTCACCTCCCCCCCTTCAAATTCATGGCTCTTTTTTCATTAATTCTTGTTTGTTGTCTAAGTGAAAGTGTATATCTTTGGTAGCATCTCTCTAAAGCCCTCAGTCCTTTCCACCACTGTTTTACCTTCTGTTTCTCTGAGTATGACCTTTTAGGTTCCCTAAGAAAATGCCAGTTGGACAGTATTTGCTTTCCTCTACCTGTATCATTTATTTATTATTGCTGTTTTGGATGTAGGGTCTCATATAGTATAGGCTGGACTTGAACTCCTGATTCTTCTGCCTCCATCTCCTGAGTGTTGGGATTACAGGTGTGTGCCACCATTCACTTAGTATAATGCTTTCAAGGTTCATCTTTGTTATTTCTTGTTTGTTGTTTGTTTGTTTGTTTGTTTGTAGATAGTGTTTCTCTGTGTAGCCCTGGCTGTCATGGAATTAGCTTTGTAGAACAGGCTGGTCTCAGACTCACAGAGAACTGCCTGCCTCTGTCTCCTGAATGCTGGGATGAAAGGCATGTGCCACCACTGCCCAGCCATCTTTGTTATGTCAAATATTAGGATCTACTGATTGTATTGTTTGTTAGGGTTTATTTGTTTATTTTGTTGTTTTTGATACAGGGTCTCACTCTGTATCCCAGTCTCACATGGAACTTACTATGTAGCTCATGCTGGCCTGGAGCTTAGAATAATGCTTTTACCTCTGCGTGACATGTCCTGACTTTTATAGAAAAATAAGATTCTACTGTGTGAGACATCTCTCTCTGTATATGAAGACTGATATAGTAAGATGACAGAGAAATGGTGTACAGCTCTTTGGTTTGGGGTGTGTGTGAATATTGTTGTCGGTTGATCCCAGGGTGCCATGTGTTAGGTAAGCTCTCGCTCACTAGCTACATCCCACTCCATATGGCATAATTGCTTTCTCTAATCTTCCACACCACCATTCGTATGTGGACCATACAGCAGTGAGCGCAGATGAGCAGCAGCTGCCTCTTTGAGATATTGGTTTTCTTTCCTCAGAATACACAGTCAGGAATGGGGAAGCTGCACACAGCACATTTGAATATGCGTCTGGATATTTGGTGGGATTGGAGCATAAGGTACAAGGAGGAGAGTGAACGAGAGACCTAGGCTGAAGAGGGGGCCAGGAACCACACCTTGAAGGGCCTCACAAGCCTGTTAAGGTCTTCTGCAGGGGCCCTCAGGCACCTGTCAGGTCTGAACAGTCTCCTGTCTTCCCCAGCCACAGATGCCCAGGCTGCTCAGTCCCTGCTTAGCCAGCTGTCATGATCCACTCTATCTCTGGCATCTGGAAATGTGCCCTGGGCTCCTAGCCTCTTTGTTTCCTGTAAGACTGTACATGGCCTTTGTGTTAACAGATTTTCAATGCTAATTATGTGACGGCCCAATGCTTGAGAGACAACAAAAATAATCGACGTGTGTGGGAAGTCTTAAATTTAAGAGTCACATGAATCTGACATGTCTCTCTCTCTCTCTCTCTCTTTGTGTGTGTGTGTGTGTGTGTGTGTGTGTGTTGGACTTTACAGTGAAATCTGAGAAATCAGGCATTCCTTCAACCCTTCATTTCCGGGATAGAAACAGAAGGGAAGGGAGATTCTTCTCTGTTGAGCTCCTTTGGTGGAGAAGGGAATCACCACCGCTAAGAAACATCTCTCCTTCTTCCAAGCTTCTTCTGGGGCTGGTGGCCCAGGCAGTGTATCTCCTTGGAGGTCATGACAACCATAAACTCTAATTCGCTATCAGTGCAGCCACATTCATTGTCAAACCTGGAAATGTGTTTGAGATAGTTTTTATCAAGGGCAATGCCGGTTCCAACATCAAAAGCAGACGAGTGAATGTCACTGCCGAGTTCTCAGGGCACAACTGGTTCTCGGTCTAGACCAGGGTGCCCTTTAGGAGACCTTTCCATGCTGTCTGCACTACCTTTTTTTCCTCCCCCCCAAACAGGTTTATTTGTATTTCATGTGCATATGAGTCTCGCCTGTATGTACGGGCATCACATGCGTGCTCAAGGAAGCCAGAAGAGGGCATCCGATTTCCTGGAACTGCAGCTACCGATGGTTGAGTAACCACTGGGTGCTGGGAACCAAACCCAGGTCCCCTGGCAGAGCAGCCAGTGCTCTTAACTCCTAAGCCACCACTCCTGCCACTCTACTACCCTTCTCTGGAAGCTTGTCTGAATGTCAGGCCAGTAGCACAAATCTTAAAGGGTCTTATTAATAAAATCAAACCTGGAGCCAGGTATTGAGGTGACTGCTGGAAGATCAGCCAAGCAGAACAAGCCACCGTTTCCTCACCTCGCCAGTTCCTCAGCTGATTCTGTTTCCTCAGACTGGAAGCCTCTGAGTCTTCATCCAAATGGATCTCAGCTGAACTGTGCTGCTCAAAAGCCTAAAAGCTTAAACAGGCTCTAGTTCCTGGTTTTCACGCCTTATATACCTTTCTGCTTTCTGCCATCACTTCCTGGGATTAAAGATGTGAGTCAACATGCCTGCCTGTTTCCAGTGTGGCTTTGAACTCACAGAGATCCGGATGGATCTCTGCCTTCAGAATGCTAGGATTAAAGGTGTGTGTGCCATCATTTTCTGGCCTCTGTATCTAGTGGCTGTTCTGTTCTCCGACCCCAGATAAGTTTATTAGGGTGCACAATATTTTGGGGAACACATCACCACCACATAGGTCAGATCCACAGCCGGCTCTTTTGGAGCAGACACCTAATTAGCCATACCAATGAGTTTACTGCTGAGCTCAGTTTACTGCCTAGCTCCCAGCCTAGCCTGTGCCAGCAGCTACCAGGATGGCATTCCAGGCATTTTCATTGTCATGGGGCCACTTGCAGTCTTCTAAGGGGCAGTGATATCTTAGACCATGGTTATGAATTCCTCCACGATGCCAAAATTATCATGGATGACTGGCTGGGAATGCTCAAGAAATTGGTGTTGCAAAATGCACTGTTGTTGACCATGAGGAGTTGATCACAACTTGTATTCATCTCAAATATGGACATCAGCAAAGGGGCAAAATGTTGGCTCTTTGGCTCCGCACTTCCAAATGAGTGTAGCCTTCTCCATGGTAGTAAAAAATGCCGGAGAGATTCCCAATCAGCACTTTCGACCTACCGTTTGAGGAAGGCAGAGTCTTCCTTCTTAAAAGATGCATATGATGTCATCCATTGATGACAACCTTCCTATTCTCAGCCTTGGCTGTGCCATTATACTCACCATGAGTGGAATCACACTAGAATATTGAATCATGCAATGGAGATCAACCTAAGGTCACTGATGGCCACAATGTCCCCCTTGCTGTAGTCACAGCAGTGCTGGTCGTGACCAGCTCCCCTTCTGCACCAATCTGCTACTCGGAGCTTGGAAGAGAACTGCATGACAAAGGAAGATACGGTTGTCTGTCAAACAGGGAGTGGCTGGTGATGAGGCATTTTAAAGAGATCATTCCAGATGTCCTGGCGAGCTGGGGGTAGTGACACACACCTGAAATCCCAGAACTGGGAAGTTAAAGTAGGAGATTTGTGAGTTTCGGGCTAATCAGGGCTACTAGTGAGATCCTGTTTCCAAAAGACTAAAATAAAGAAGCAAAAACAGAGTACTATGGAAGGTGGACTGTAGTAGACTAGAAGAAGAGAAGGGAAGGGTCAGAACCCCCAGCAGGTCTACACTCAGGTTGTGATGCTGTGGAGTGGAAGGGTCAGAACCCCCAGCAGGTCTACACTCAGGTTGTGATGCCGTGGAGCTGCCCACGGTGTGAAACCAGAGGAATGGTATGATTACATAACGCCAGTAGCTCATTTCACTGCTGCCATGCTTATCTGACAAGGATAATTGAGAAAATGGGTTCTTCCCACTTAGACCCATTATCAGAACGCCTGAATTAATGAGCCCAGTAACTCCAGAAAGACAAATGGAGACAGACGGTGTTCCTTCTTTCACGGAGGTCTTTCCTTCGACTGTGTTGAAAGCTGAGTTTACAGGAACTGTTTGAGTCCCAGAATTGACAGTTTCAGTAACTCCACCTTTAGAACAGAAAATGTGAGTAATATTTAGCATAGTGCTCTCCCACTGTAGTTACAGGAACGCAAGGCTGTCACATCCTACCTACCTCCGCTGTCAGTGCCACACTCCCCACTCCCCACCCCACCCCACCCCCTTTTTTTTTTTTTCCTTTTTTTTTTACAGCATTAAGTAGTTGAGAGAAGACTTTAGCGTAAAACTCCGCTGTTGAAGCCTGGAGTTGTGGATGATGTTCTTATTTGGGGGAGCTGTATTAAGCTCAAAACTAGTCAATAGTTTAGCAAAGAAGGGTCGTATTCCTTTACTAAAGGCTTTAAGGAGTCTTGTCATAGATGAACAGCTAAATATCTCCATCGGATAGCAAACGGTTTTTTAAAATGTTTTTATCCTATTTTTTCCCCCAAGTAGAGTATTTTCTTTTGTACCTAAGATACACTTGGTATTTGCAGTTAGTTCCCTACCACACCCTCTCTGATGATCAAGGTCAACAATAAAATAACCCCTTGGTTCAGAGGCTGTAACTCATTCTGTTAACAAGAAACAGCCATTGAAAAGAGCCCTGGTGCCTCCCAGATTGGGTTGTTATTCAGGCAGAGACTCAACTGCGATCGCTCTCTTGGCGGACTCCACAGCCCGAATGTAAGATGTGTTCTGTGGGCAACCATCTGCTTATTTTCTTTCCTAGACGAGTGGTTAGCCCACGTTGGATATCCTGTGTTTATGGAATTCCAGAAAGGCTATGTCATAGAAATCGCTGGCGTGCGCGTGCGAATGTGCGTTACGATTTATGGAGAGACCGTAAACGGAAACAGCTTGCGGAGAAATCCACCCGCTGGTGCCCGAGGTGTTCTCCGAAGACGCTGGCCTTCATTCCCAAGCGCTTTATCGGCTGTCTACTTCTTAAGTAGCAGAAAGTAAACAATAGATCCAAGTGTCAGAGGCTGAGGAGCCGGGATAGGAAAATCATGAAAGCCAGACACTCCAATTTCTTCTCTATCATTCGTAACGTTAAAAAAAAAAAAAAAAAAAAAAAAAATCCTGAAGCTGCAATTAAACACAAGAAACCCTAATTTATATTTAAAAGTTCACTGTTTCCCATAAAATCTCAGAGGGTTCCCAAATTAGCATCAGCTTAGAAAATAAACAAAGACCACAAGGGAAAAGCCTAGAATTTAACAGAAAGAAAGAGTCTTTATAAAAGCTTTTAGACTTTTAATTTTTTTTTTTTTTTTAACTTTTAAAAAAGTTCTGTTCCACTGTTCATTTCAATGAACTTGACTTTGGGTGAGGAGGGAGACACAGTCTTAGAGTTCCAGGGTTTTGTCTGTGATTTTAACATCACCATTCACACGAGCACTAAAGAAACTGTTTGTTCTGGTTTCCATAAACGTGCTTAATGCCTTAATTCACCTGGACCAACAACTGACTGCTACAGGCCATTTTGAAACAACTTTCCCTAATTATTAAAGGTAGCATGTGCTTCTCATATTCCTTCAAATACTGATCCTTGAAACAAAAACAAAAACATACCTTTCTCCTGTGTTCCATTCACTGTTCACTGCTGTAATGTAAGCAGGGCCTCTTTGGGGGAAAAAATGCAAAATGAAGTTTAACCCACAATTGAGTCTTACATCCTGTGGTCTTGGAATTTTAAATTTTCATTCAAAACACACATTATAAACAAACTCTCCCAAATGACCATCTAGAGAAGAATGTGGCAGAAATCCAGAAACAATTGTAATATTTGGACCAAGCATGAGCACAAATAGCCAGTATGTGTTTTCACGGGGGGGATTATGGTTTGCTGTTTCACAAACCCTACAGGGGATTTGTAGACGGGCAGAGCTAAATTCCATGTCGGTTGAGTGTCTCCAGAAGAAAACAGTCCCTTGACAGTTAGTAAAGAAGAGCTCATAAAAGGATCCTCTCTGTTTGTTGGAAGCCATGCTGGGGGTTGAAATGCCAGTTAAAACCCCCGCCACCACCACTGAGCCATGTTCCAAACACCCAAATGGTCTTTTTAAACAACTCATATCTACAAACATCGGAGGAAACTTCCTGGGCAATAAATGCCTATCAACTCAAGCTCAAAGCCTTGCAAGCTAACACCCCATCTTTAGCATAACAGTGGAGACCGATTCAGGGGAGGAAGGGTGTTGGAGAAAAGACCACAGACATTTTTCGAACATCCAGCTGTCTAGGCAGGGACACCAGTCGTGTCGTTGAGAGCCCACCTAGCAGGATTCAGGAGGGCGGGTGCTGAAGATGATTTCTAGGAAGATGAAGTCCATGCTGTGTAGCAAGGCCAGGCTTCAAAGAGAAAATGTGGGAAGAGGAAGCTGCAGAGAACCTCTCCAGTGTGCACACACTGCCCTATGGGAACAGGTCATCTCTATCCCATAAAAGGACTGGAAAGGAAAGTGGCACTAAAATCCTTACACACACACACACACACACACACACACACACACACACACACGCACACACGCGCGCACACACGCAGCATGAGAGGGATGAGTAGCTGAGAAGTCAGAATCATTTCACGGCCCTACCTCCTAACCTCCCTAGCAAAGTTTAACATGATGATACCTGGTTGATTTCTCATTTCAGCCCTCAGTAAATTTTAATGGTCTGTGAATTCATCCATTCTTTAAGATTTGTTTAGAAGAACAGCATTATCTAGAGATCCACCCCAAATCTCATGCCTAGTTTTAATAGTATCAGCACTCAGACTAGCTCTACAGGAACTGACAGGATCCTCTACTCTGTAATGAACTGCCTGCGAGTTGGCCTTCCCACCTCCAAAACGTTTCAGTTTCGATTTTCGTACATGATTCTGAGAAGCCTGGGTGGACTAATACAGCATCATAGGTCGTTTGGGTTTTTAATCATCGTGAAAATGCATCATATCACTGGGAGAGACAAAGGAAAATAGAGGTTCTTCTTAGGAGCCCTGTGAAGCTCGCCAGGCACAAGCAGGAAATAGTGAGCGGCTTCTCAGAAGAGAGAGCCAAGGCTGCTTTAGAATGATCTGGTACTCATCATGAAAATGATAATTATCTTTGAATATTAGCACTGATGATGTGTGACCTTTGAGGCAAAACGGAGTGGGGCTTCAGGACAATCGCATTTGAACCAGGGTGAGGCAGTTCTGCCCAAACTCCTTCACACACATCCAACTCCTTGTACTGTATCTCCTTTTTTGTTTGTTTGTTTGTTTGTTTGGTTGGTTGGTTGGTTGGTTGGTTTTTTGAGACAGGGTTTCTCTGTGTAGCTTTGGAGCCTGTTCTGGAACTTGCTCTGTAGCCCAGGCTGGCCTCGAACTCACAGAGATGCGCCTGCCTCTGCCTCCCGAGTGCTTAAATTAAAGGCGTGCGCCACCACCGCCCGGCTGTACTTATCTCTCAATTCATTTTTATGTAGGTTATTTAATGCAAAGGCAGGGTTTGGGAGGCAGTGGAAATGGCATAAAAGGTTTGGGGCTCAAGGAGAAGATGGTTTCAAATTGAGTGTCTCTCTGTCTCTGTCCTTCCCTCTCCCCTCCACCCTCTCTCCTTTCTGAAGTCCTGGAGCTTGAACCCAGGACCTTACCTCATATCAAGGAGCTAGCTCTGCACAGGTCCATTATATACCTCCAGCCATGATTTTGTCAGCCTCTGACCTGGGTATCCTGGGGCAAATCAGTTGAATTTTGGATTCTCATTTCAAACAGGGATCAGAAGCATCCCACTTGCAGAGCAGGGGGTGGGTGCACATTCAAAGGAGTCTGTATTACAAATGCTAATGATTGGTATTGAGGGACGCAGCATTTCTTTCCTTTTTCCACATAGCTTTCACCAAAGAACAGTAGAAATGGCTGAATCTATACTTCTGAAAGGGTCCAGTATCTATCGAGTGCTGGAGTTTGCCGGGTGAACTGGAAACTGAGGGCTAATGTTCTCTGTGCATTTGACAACCTTCCTGTTGGAATTCAAACTTAAAGCACTTTGGTCATCTCACCTGAGTCAAATTCACTATTTAAGTGAAAGAAATTTTGATGAGGAAGCCCAGTGGCCTGTGTGAAGTGAGTTTCCCTCTCTCCCTAGCATTTGCCGCTGCTGTTTAATTTCTTGCAAGGCTTTTATCACCACTGAAAATCCCTTACATACGCTGTTCTTGATTTTCTGTCTTCATATTTGAATTCTTAATGCAAGTTCCCCAAGGACAGCCTCACCTCCGGTTCAGTCCTGTCTCCCCAGTTCCTGCCTGGCTCATGGTAGATATTCAGCAAATATTATTTTTGAGTTAATGAATGGCAGGGGAAAGTTCAATAAGATAAAAGGGAGGTAAGCTGAATGAAGCCATAAGGTTCTTGAATGAGGTGCACATTTGGTAAAACTGCCTGCCTGATGGTGAATTCAGAAAGTTGTTCTGAGATAGAGGGAGTTTATCTGGCCTGTGGTCCTAGGCAGATATCTTTACCACAAACTTTAAAGAAATTCACCCTAAAACATCCAGATAGAAAGGGATCACTGATCTGCTAACTGCTTTGCACCAGACAAGTGAGCTTAGTATCACTGTTAATATCCTAACTTATAGATTATCTCAGAAGTTAAGGCATATAAGCAAAGTTCCCAACAGGCGCCAACTAAAATCTGGCCTTCCTCCCTGCCTCACAATCTTCTGTTGGGTTAAATCTCACGGCTAAAAACATCATTATATTTTTCGTGTGTGTGTGTGTGTGTGTGTGTGTGTGTGTGTGTGTGTGTGTGTGTTTCTCCTTCAGATTCTTTGATTGCTATAAGTGAAAGTTGTTTACTCTGTTCTGGGACTGATTGCTAGAAATCAAAATTGCTTATAGAATAATCCTGGAAGCAGGGCATGGTGACGAATGCCTTTAATCCCAGCACGGGAGGCAGAGGCAGGCAAATCTCTGAGTTCAAGGCCAGCCTGGTCTATAAACCCTGTCTTGAAAAACAAAAACCAAACCAAACCAAACAAACAAAAAGAATATTCCTGGAATGGTACTCACGAAACTGATAATAGGATTTTTTCTCCCCCCTGAGGCAGAACATGGCCAGAGGGAGTATGACTTTTCTGTGCACGGAATGTTGCCAGATAAAGAACAATATTAAACATTCATTTCAACTGCTGGGGGATGTAGCTCAGTGGTGAAGTACTTGACCAACATGTGAGGTCCTAGGTTTAACACGTGGTTGTAAAATACATGCACGAATAAAGTAAATTAATAATGTGAGACAAACAGCAAATAATTTTAGTGTAAGTATTATCTCACACATGGGACAGATGTATACTGTCAAGGAAAAATAATTTAAAATGGAATAACATTGGTTCTGGGCACTTAAAATGAAGTTAAGAAGCCATTATTAATCAGACCCTAGAGACTTTTCTGCACATGAACCTTTGAGCTGGGCTATAGACAACTCCTCCTTGCATGCCAGTTGACCTTCGAAATGTGTTAGCCTCTGCAGACCACCTGCACAAGAAACTCCATCCCCAACCCTCAAAGCCTAAGACCATATTCAATCTCTCTTTTTTTTGGGGGTGGGGGTTTGAGACAGGGTTTCTCTGTGTAGCTTTGGAGCCTTTCCTGGAACTCACTCTGTAGCCCAGGCTAGCCTCAAACTCACAGAGATCCGCCTGCCTCTGTCTCCCGTGTGCTGGGATTAAAGGTGTGCACCACCACCTCCCAACTCAAACCCTTTTTTAGAAGACAGGTTAACTTCTGCCAGCACCAAACACCAGCAAGTGATGTAGTCACCAGCCCCGTGACTGACAGGTGTAAGCTCCGCTACTACTTTGGAAAGCCTCAAGTGCATTTTAAAGTAGACTTGAATCTGTGTTTTCCTGGATTACAACCCCAATTATTTCCAAATCAAAAAAGAAAAGTCTTTGATCTCAACTAGGCTGGTCTTGTTCTAGGTAAAAAAAAAAAAACAAACCCAAAACAGAACAAAAACCTACTACAGGTGCACATGATGTTTACTGAAATTCAGATGTATGTACTTTTATTTGCTAAATCTAGCAAATATAAAGATTCTCTTCCATACATTTAAATTTTTGTTCCATGTGCACAGATTGCCCATTTAAAATGTAATTGAGATTTAAAATAATAAAGTTTTTTTTTTCCTTGTAACCGTGGCATTGTTAGAAGCAACATTGTCCTCGGACTGGAGCTCAGTGGAATGAGCTGAAGTCAAATAATTTTAAAAATAAGCATTCAAGGACTGAGTTTGCAAAGGTGACTTTTAAAGACATGTACACGGGTGGAGGGTACAGCAAAGAGGAGAACGTTGGAAAACATACTTCCTGGAAAATTGTAGTAAAGGAAGCTCTCAGAGTCCTCTTTGGGCCTGGAGCCTCAAGAGAGGGAGACAAAGGTCTCTGGAATCCAGAACATTTAACTTCTAGGCAGAACCTTAAACGCACTGTTGACTCCTCTTCCCCTTCTTACCTTTCACATTTGAAAAATAACAGAACTCCATTTCCCATACCATTTCTGATGTCATTCCTTTTTTTGTTCCCTGATTCCCAGAAGCAGCGCTTCCAGGAGTAGCCTAGATGTGGTCTTCAAGGGAACATTAGCACAGACTGTGTAATTCCCCTTTGAATCACCCCTTCCCTGTCCTCTGGGCTATAATCAAAGGTGGGGAAGAGAAAAGGCATCTGTAGGACACCCATTGAGCTATGGAGAAAGGCTAGAACAGCGTTCAAACTGGAGCTATCTGGAACCATTTGTGAGAGTTTAGGAAACCTTACTTAATTTCTCTGGGTCATAGCTTCCTTCCTTAATTTCTCTGAGGCATAACTTCCTTAAAAAGGGGTGCAGAAGTCTTAGGGACAAAGAAGGAGCCACAAAGATCATGTCGATTAAAACTACTAGAATTAAGTGGGTGATTTATACTTCCACCCATTAATTTTTCCTCTCAAGATAAGCTGAGGAGATGGCTCAGTCGGTAATGTGCTTGCCACGAGAGCCCGAGGCCTTGAATTCTAACCCAAGCAGCCACATAAAAAAGCCAGGTGCCATGATGTGTGGCCCACACCTGTAATTCCAGGGCTGGGGAGGCAGAGAAGGAAGGATCCTGGGGTTTCATAACCGGCAGGTCTATCCAAATCTGTGAGCTCCTTGTTCAGTGAGAGACTGTCTCAGGAAATTACACAGAGAATGATGAAGACTCCTGAAGTCGATCTCCAACCCCACCTGTACGGGTGTGCGCATGCACACACACAAATTTGATCATGCCACTTATGAGATGTTAAAGGACCCGTCTGGAAAACAATCTTGATTTTGGTGTGAGAAGTTTCTGGGTTTTCTGAGGAGTTCGTTTCAGTCCTACTTGGACATTTGTATCAGCACGCGTCTCACCAAGGCAAAGCTCGTGATGACACTGGAAATCATTTAATTGAATGATGTATAGCCATCCCCTCCCCCTCCTCTCCCTTCCTCTTTTTTGTTTGCCTGCTCTCTTAACAACGTTATTAAGATGTATAAGCCATATAATCGAATGATTTAAAGTGCATATTCAGGACTGGGCTATAGCTCAGTTGGTAGAGTCTTCCCTTAGCATGCACAAAGCCCAAAGTTCAGTCCCAGCACTGCACAAACTGGGTGTGGTGGCACATACTTCTAACCCCAGGGCTCCGAAGTTGGAGGTAGGAGGATCAGGAGTTCAAGGCAGGTTCAGGCACACAGTGAGTTCTAGGCCAGCCTGGGATTCGTGAAACACTGTTTCACAAGACAAAACCAACAAACCAACAAAAGTACACATTCAGTGATTCTTAGTAAGTTCACACAGGTGTATACTTGTCCTTACGGTCAATTTTCATTATTCCCTGGCCCTGCCTCAAGCCCTGCACCCTTTGGCAGTTAACATCTATATATACAGTCCTCAGGTCTAACCAGCCAATCTCCAGCCTCTATGTCATCTATATATACAGTCCTCAGATCTAACCAGCCAGTCTCCTGTCTCTATATCATCTATGTATACATCTGTATAT